>JAPYZA010000274.1:0-32370 GCA_030522685.1 Eupelmus azureus
AGAGAGAGAGAGAGAGAGAGAGAAAGAGAGAGAGAGTTTCTCGAACACTTGTTATCTAAACGTATTTAAATTTGGTTTCTTTCATACGTGAACCTCTTTTGGGCGTGAACTTTTTTTCAGTTGAACTTGTCCTCTTTTCGGGGCGGCCACGAGATTTCCAGGTTAAGGTGGTGTTTTTCGGGTTGATTGAGAAATCACTGACGATTGCGCTTGGGCGTGGGTTCAGTAAACATGCTTACTACTTGTTGACAATTTTTTAAAGTATTTGTTTTTCAGTATATCACAATTTTTATGGATTTTGTTTGTTTCGATAATTTTTTATGCTAGTATTTGATATTTTAATAAACCCTATGTATTCAAAAGCTTAAAAGAGGTCTTTTGAGCAAATATCCGAATAACATCCAAAATCATATCGGACTTAATTATCACAAAATTACTTCAAGGACGCTTACAATAAAATCCCTGGGATTGTAACAAAGTCATGCAAGTTTAATATCCATTTACAATTTAAAATATTATTTTATTTTATCACATTATATTAAATATTTTTTTATTTGAAATTTTATTTACAGATTCGAAGTTTTGATTGTCATTACAACTACGACAGTTGTAAATAAATACAGTGAACCAGGTTTTGGATTAACAAAATAAAGCTCTTCTTTCTCTAGAGTCAATCGTGCAGTAATACAAGTACATATTGTTTACAAATTCTTAAGATAACAAGATGTTGATATGTGGTAAAATAAAGTCTGATGTATAATACTGTTGTTAGACTCTATTGAAAATCACAAAACTTAATTTACTTAAAATCAAATAAAATAAATTTTTATAATAATGATATATATGAAAATTCTTAAAAGGATGTTAGACTTTGTAAGTAATAAATTATGAAATAATGTACATAAATATTATTACTAAAAGAATAACATATTTTTTTCAAGAGTCAATGCATCATATATATTTATGTGCGGTTCTACTTCTACTTTGGAGTTCATTTTAAATTTATTATTTTAAAACATTCAGGTTTCATGAATAATTCTTATTATATTTCCTCGTCAAAATAAAATAAATTAGCACTACACAAGGAACTAAGTTTTTGAACAGTCATATTTTGAGTAACGTTCTTTAAGGATTACAATCTTGTGTCCTGAACCTTGAATAGTTAATATTCCGTCCATTCTACTAACGTCATCAACTTCCTAGAAAATAAAAAGAAGTCTGATTCATTAAACTTAACACTTTTTAAATAAACTAGATTTTAATGCTACTGTGAATGTAAAAAAATATATGAATATACTTTAATGCTTTCAAGAACGCTGTATTAAAGTGATAAAATCATTTTGAACTTTCTTACAATCGAACCGTAAATTAATATTTTATCTCCAACATACTGACTGAGATAAAAAATGAGGTGTCAAATCAAAGGCTTAAATTACGTAAGAGCAAAAAAAGAACCCCTACTTAGATAAATTCAATAACTAGGCTATGATTTCATGTATTTAGAAAAAAAGACAATTCTTACACTTGTATACCTTTACGCTTAACCCCTACTGAATCAAATTTAAATTAACATAATGGGGATTATTTTTACATTATTAATTAAAAAAAATTAATTTATAAACTTTTAACGTTTATGACGTTTCAGTTGATTTTATGAATATTTTTGGATTACCTTTATAAAAGATAGAAACGCTTTTGATTGTTAGTTAATTATTTATATTGATAGCTATCTTGTAGCGAGCGTTGAGATGAATGTGTACGAGTATTATTTTTAATATTAATACGCTATGTGTAGCTGTTACAATACTCAAATTAAATTTAGAAGGTTTAGTGTTAGAAATTCTTGCAATCTGTGGTAATTTTATTAAATAATATAATTTTTCTTATAATTTTTATAATGGTAAAAAGCTCTTCTATTAAATATGGTGGCAATTAGAGCAATTACACATTTGAGTCCCAACATGCCAGAAATAACTCATGTGTGTGCTAGCCACGGGTTAGGCTAGGCGCAGTGCAACAACTGAAAGCAGCGTTTTTATAAAGGGAGTCCATTATACATATAAGGCTACGAACGTAAATGCTAATGTCATGTTTTGTAAGTTTATTGAAAGAGTTACCGAGTTTTATAAGGATGCAGTTCGATGGTTAAAGTGGCAAGAATCTAAATGAGATCTTCTCCATGAGTTGTGGGGTCGCCAATAAGCAGTACGCAAGCCGACAGTTTTGGAACGAGGATTTTAAGGAGGATTTTGATTGCGAGATAGCGAATAAGGGTGATTTTTTGCTCGAAAAGTCATTGGTGAGTCTGACATATCTTGAATTTTTCCCGTATATTATAACTTTCTTATTGCCTAAACAGACAAGCTAAAGCCCGAGTCTCAAAGTTATACCTCGAACCCGCTTTTGTAAAGTTTTGACGAGAGTTGTGCGAGTCGTACGAACGCGCTTTTTGTGAGCTTGCTAGGTAACCACGACCACAGGTATGTGGTTAGCTCCTATCTTTCTTTTATATTTATACTTACTTTAAAAAGGAAAAATGGGGTTCAGTTTTACACTTTTTGGTGATCTTTTTTAACAAAAGAAAATAGAATAATAGTTATGACGATACGTGTGATAGAAGTGGTCTATTTCTGCACATGAAGCGATGATCTCACCATGCAGTGCGTTACTTAAGTCACGAGTATCATATATTATTTTTTATGCTACTCTAACTTCAAAATCCTAACTTTAAGATAATTTTTCAGCTCTCGTGATGTAAAATACGATTCAATACTCGTGTATAGAAGATTTTTGCCTTGTTCGACTTTTCACCCACTTATTTCACAGGTATTATACAAAATACTGCATTAATATTGTATCAATATTGTAACAATATTGTGTTGATATTCTTTCAATATTGTAAGAATATTGCGTTGATATTCTTTCAATATTGCAAGAATATTGCCTTGATATTCTTTCAATATTGTAAGAATATTGTGTTAATATTCTTTCAATATTGTAAGAATATTGCATTAATATTCTTTCAATATTGTAAGATTATTGCGTTCATATTCTTTCAATATTGTAAGAATATAGCGTTAATATTCTTTCAATATTGTAAGAATATTACGTTGATATTCTTTCAATATTGTAAGAATATTGCCTTGATATTCTTTTAATATTGTAAGAATATTACGTTGATATTCTTTCAATATTGTAAGAATATTGCCTTGAAATTCTTTCAATATTGTAAGAATATTGCATTAATATTCTTTCAATATTGTAATAATATCGTAGCAATATTAATAATTAAAATTATTTCGGTGTTTAAAAATATAAATACTACATACAACTTACATTTATAATACAGCTAGTTATATCAATATTTTCTATTAGAAATTTTTTTATTCAACATAATATATATTTTCATGATATAAAAATTTAGTAAATAAAAATTACTTTATGGATTAAAACTTACATTTTGAACTTTTATAAAGATTAAAATGTAGGTTTTAAACTTTTTATTTCCAGATTACGCACTTTTGAGCTTAGAGTGCACATTCGAATCATCGTAGTTAATTGAATTTTTAAGTTTTTTGAGTCTTCGAGCAAAACTTTGTTTTTTAATTTAGTTTTAGGTAATAATGCTTGAGCCACAAAATTTCATCGAAGTCAATGTTGAAAGGTATGATATTATTCTCATTGTAAGAATTGTCTCTAAGCACATTTTAACTAAAATATATAGCTTGACTATATACTAGTAAGAGATACGTAATGAGTACAACTTCGTCTGATTTTTTCCTGAATGCGTAGTTAATAAAAATAGAGTTTTAATTTTTAGTTTCTTTATTAATAGCTCTATATATTATTCTAGATTTTAAAATATAAATATTCAATTTTATTATGAATTGACTGATAGTAATATATTTAGTTTAGAAAACACCAATCAGTTGCTTATGTTAGTTCGATTTTCATCAAATCAAATGTTCTATTTCGATTTGTATCTTAACTATCTTAACGATCTTTAGACCGACAGATTACTTACAGATTCTGAACCTACAGTTAAGACATAGTTATTTTCGGTACATGGGCGAGAAAGTAATTTTAACCTCGTCTGAACTTTTCACCCTCGCTTTGCTCGGGCGCAAATGCCGACGCGAAGTTAAAATCACTCACTCGCACTTGCATTAAAAATAATTGTTATTGGGTAAATTTAATAACATGTGCATCTTTTATGTAAATTGGATTTTAGGCTGGAAGAAAAAAATCTCAAGTTTATCAAGTAATTTAAATTTAACTCCTCAAATAAAGTTTTAAATGTTGCTACGTATATAAATGAATCCTATAAAGTAATGCGGAGTAAATGTATGTATATCACGTTAATTAATACATTCATTTGGATGAGAACTTACATGGATTCTGGTTTATTTATACATTACTCGTGCTTGCACATATTTTCACTAATGCGATAATCAAATATTAAATGTTAACTATAAATAAAATTAAACAATCAAATTCAAGGCAACAAAGCTCGGTCATGGATATTTTATAAATAGATGCTTCTTCAAAATTGCTCGATAAAATATGCCGATAATGATATTTAATAAAATACAAAATAATAAATACTTTAAAAATTTATAAGCAACAAAAAATGAGTTTTGAATGAATCCAAAAACTAATCGGTTTTGAACTAATTTTGTTACATTAGTAAATCATTGTAACGAATACTTACTTTAATATAGTCATTTAATTTAAGGTGTAGTAATATGACACATGGGAGGAAATAGTCTAATCGTACTATTGCAATGCGCAGAAAAATATTAACGTATTCGTAAAATCGTAAAATTAACTGCAAATATAATAATACTAATGTTACTACTAATAATAGGACTATTAATACTAATTGACACCATAATTTTTACATACTGTAGGTACGTAAATACATTCCTACAGATTACAGTAATAATTAATAGGCCATTTTTCTCTCTATAATAACTCCACATTACCGCGACAATAATCAATTCCCCATTATATCACCATTCCATCTAAAAGTGCAAATCCACACAATAGCGCGAATTCTACGGACACAAATGAACGACGAGCTGCCCCCCTCCCCTTTCTCCTGTCCGCGATTTCATAACAACAACGGCGCGCTCGCGCGTACGCGTCGAATCAATTACCATTGTGCAACGTAATAGCGCTTTAACAGCATATCGATGTAGCGCACCGCGCGCAAAAAGCGCACCGACGTTACAAAAACCTCCTCCTCCCTTCAATACACGAATGAAAATTTGTGAGAAAAAAATGTACGTCATCCAACGCGGATTTTCGTGTACATACACAGCGCGGGTGAGAAAAAAATGTGGAAGGCGCTCGACGAGCCGGAACAGAGGAAACAAAGGCAGCGCTGTGTCTTGCAAAAAGTGGAGAATTACGGTGAGCGGCGTGTGGGTTCTTGTTGCACGCGTAATAATATTGGTGGAAGAGAAGTTTTGTGTTCCGTTGATCTTGGCGCGAACGAGAGTGGCGGATGGTTTTTTTTTCTTGATGGATGAAAGACGGCGATCGGGTGCGAATATGGGAGTAGGAAGTCGCTTCCGCAAGGTGACGCAACATGCGTTGTTGATCAGTGAATCGATCAAAATGGCTATTTGATTAATTTGTTTCCTGTTTTTTTTTTTGAAGTTTTATGTTTTTTTTATGAATTTCTTTCACTGTTATATTAAGTAGGTAAAACGTTTTCGTTAATATAAATAATGAAAACATTTTTTTACAAAATTTAGTAATTAATTATTATAGGAGACTGAGCTTGCAGTAAAAATAAGTGTTTTACAATCGTTTCATTAGATAATTATGATAATTTATACTGATTAATATTAATATGGCTGTAGAAGATTTATTATAGCAAGGTTTTTAAATTGATTTTTATTTTAATAGTTGAACAAAAGTTGTCTGACAGGTGCAACGTATGTTACTTTCTTGTATAAGACTTTAAAATTATTCCGTGTTATTATTAACTCTTGCTTGACGAGATCTGTGATGAAAGCTGTGAAGTTAAAGAATCTAAATCCTAATTTATAAATGTAAGTATAGCTGAATGTAAGTAAGATTCTGAAAATAATTTTTTTTAATCTTTTTAACTTATTATTATAAAAATTCTATTAATTATTTCAAAATATCTTACTTTTGAAATTATGAGTTTTTTATTTCCAACGTGTAAAATGATGATGTAAGAAATTGAAGTATTATAACATTACTTTTGTTATTTACATCAAGTATTATAAAATCTAAAAATTTGAAACATCTAGCTAAGAAAATTTCTTAAATCTTCTTTAAATCATCTAGATTATTAAAGGTAATAACTAAATACTATCACTTAGGTGGAATCGATATAAAACAAATCTATCTATAAAATTGTAATTAACTGAGAAAAGTGATATTTGTTACATTTTTCTTCTTAGATGATCTTATTAACAGTTTTATTTAAAAAAAAGTCAGTTCAAAGCATTCATGAATTGGTTTCTATGTACATTGAGATTTTCTATTTTTAAGGAAAAAGCCCCGAGTGTATTTGTGGACACCGATTGAGTTGTATCTAGTTAAGTTGTTGTTACGTAGTAGATAATTAAGTGACTATTAGCAGATATTGTTTATTATTGAGCCGATCAAGTAGACAATGCAGAACAGCGATCAGTGCCCTCAAAGCTACAAATAACGATTTCATAGAAGAGCTTACGTCTAAAAGCTCATAATCAGCTTTCTTGCACTTTACGTAAACCCAAATAATCAAAGTCAAATCTAATGTGTACAACGCATTCTAGAGCCATTATTACAGTTGAAAAGTATTGGCTGACAAAATTACATTATATGGGAAGTTAGAGAAAATATTTTTTTTTACAAAGTAATATTTCCTAAATCTGTTGAAATTTTTTTTATTAATTAGCAGGGTTATATCATGTTATGTGAAAAAATTTACCAACGTTTTAATTGTATAGTATCACTTAAGACAATTTTTTCAGATATTTTACCTTAGAGTATATTTATTGCTCACCAGTAGTTTTGAGGGCACCATCGATTCATGCAAATGAACAGCAAATTTTCTTTTTTACATTCTTTTTTATATATATATTTACAATTTAATAACGTATGTTTTGAATATAACCATGTATTTTTGTTCAATTACAACATTTTTTCATATTTATAAAAAGAATCTGAACGCCAAGTAACAGTGATTGTGCAAAATCTGTCTTTACATGAAAAATCATATCGAACCCTCCAGTGATATCATATTTCCTTCATTTTTCTAGCGCACGTCTAACCCAAAGCGAAAAACCGAAAAAATTCGTGTCATCTCAGTCTTTGTTAATCAAGCAATCTGAATTACTATATATACTAATATATTATCGACAGCCAAAATTCGACGATGGGTAACTCTGATAGCCTAGAGGCATGAATGAGAGAATTGCCGCAACGGCTGATAAAGGATGATGCGAATTTTATATAATCACAGCCGGGTTCCATTTATCCCAACATTGCCTCCTCCCTCTCCGCAATCCAATAGAGAAGTGTAGTGTATCAGATCGGGCTGCTTTTGAATTTAAAGGTCGACCGGTTCACGTTGGATAATAACGTTCGGGGATCATCAATTTTCCCGGAGACGTAACTTTTACTTATGAATTTTTTCGACGAAGAATACTCGTCATTTTATCGGTATAATTTCTTATAGAAAGTTCGGCTTACATTTATTACATTTCAGCATGACACGGTTACTTTATTCTAAATATTTTTTTTTAAATCTGTTCCAAGTAGATCGATGATTCAGACAATTTATTTTGTAGAATATATTGTTAGTACTGAACCGTTCTGAATCTTATATTTAATACAAGGTTATATATGAGTCAGTATTTGCAAAAAAATTTATACTTTTTGAAATTCTGAGGTTTTAAAATCTTTTAGAAATATCTTTCATTTATTTATAGAGCAAAATTATAAAAAGATTCGACGAACATCGTGAAAAGTGCTAAGTTATAAAATAATAAATTATGGACAAAACTTGTTACATCCAAAGATTATAATGTTACCTCAAATGAATAGTTTATTTGTTGTACCAGCAATTTATTATTTTATCTCGTAAAAAAATAAATTTTCATTAAAAATGCCCTGATTCTTATGAAACTTTATCGTGCTGTATAGAAAGCATAAAACTTTAATAATATAACTTTTAATTTTAAAAGTACAGGCTATTTTATGAGCTATGTGCTACATCTACTAACTATATTATTCATCGTATACTAGATATAAACTATAGAATTTATTAATTTAGTTTCCAACTTATTATTAAGATTTTAAGACCTACATTTATTACTCCTGAAAACGCTAGTTTCATACGTATGTCTTACTAAAATTCTTATAAATTAAATACAGATATCGTTAGTTAAAATGAGTATCAAAGGTTTATTCATATATTTATTTATTTTTATTTTTGCTAAGATAAACCATAAAGGAAGCATAGATAGAATGATCAAATATTCTACAGTTAATCAACTAAAATCCATCGTCAAAAAACGAGTACCAACTTTAAAGTTCAAACGATACCCCACCAACCGCAGTTTTATTTTCGCTATCCTCGTCAAAAGCAGTTCGCTACGTACACTCACTTACATACACACGATCAAAGAATCTCCCCGTGAAGAAGAATAAAAAAAAAAGAAAGTCGCATCGCACAAAGCGAGACATCGGCTATAGCTAGCAAAGAAAAAAGAATCCGACAAAAGAACAGATCGACAGAGTTCGATTTCACAATACACGGAGAAGGAGCGAGCGCTTTCTTCGTTCCCATAATTTCTAGCGCACTCCAATTTACATTCTGAGGCCTGCGCTATCCTTCCCGATTACCATACGTCGCGGCGCTTTCATTGTCGCCTCGGCATTATGCGCCGCGTCGATCAATCTTCCGTTTTCCCGCCCTAGACGTGTTTTCTCCGAGGCGCTGCATGATGCGGAACGATTTTTCTTTTTTTTTTTCCCCCGGAGCGGGATATAGTGAAGAGATCGGGTGCGCGGAGTATTTATTAGGACGCGATGGGAATGGATCGAATTAATCTTTATGGTGCTTTGTTGAATCGAAGGATTGGACGATGATGCGGGGAAAAATTAGATACATGCGATACTACGAATATATAAATTTATGTAAGGATTCGAATGTTTATGTTTGCGCCTGTTATTTAAAAGTGAATGTGTAATTTGATGTTCATAGATTATAATTAACAAAGCGTGTGAGTAAGTGCAGACTTTTAATCTATATTTACGTTCCTAGTGTTGCCTAGAAACAAATTGTTGAAATTTCACTGGTCTGACAAATCTCGGAATGTAACTACTTATTCTTGAATTAGTAATTACATACTAGTGTATGTTCTACTTTTTCATTTTCATATATAATTCTTATTTCAATCATTTACATCGGAAAATTGAAAAATTGATTAAATGTTGCATAACATTGAAAAAAGACGTTTATACATTATCAAAAAAGGAATCATCCTTCTAAACCCAATAAATACACTCGCATCAAATGTATTTTTCACCTTCTCCCACAGAATCGCCACTTCTAACAATCAAACCTCATAAATTTCCAAAAGAACTCGCAAAATCATAATTCGAAAAAAAGCAACATTATAATTAAAACAATAAATCCAATCCCTCAGGCTCGAGTCGCAATTTCCCCAGAGACTTGCCTAGCTCGCAAATGATACGAAGCTGCGCGCGAGCTTGGCGGCCGTAAATATATCGCACTGCCGGCCGCCACTTGTATAGCAGCAGCAGCAGCAGAAGCAGCTTCCTCGCGGTTTTGCTGCGCCATTATACGCTCCAGGCGCGCGCGGCAAGCTGCGGCGCTCGAGATCCAGCGAGCACTTATGTAGCATCTCTTTCAGGTCGGAAGGGGGCCTACTCGCCTTCCGTCACCCACTGACCTAGTAGGAGTTAATTTCACCGCGGCTTCCCGTGTCTGTTTGGGCTCTGGGTGTAATCGTCGATCAGCTGTCGTCTACTTTTTTTTTTCTCGGTATCGTGAGAGCGAAAGGGAAAAACGGTGTGTTTGTGTATCTGTGTGTGCGTGTGTGTGTGACAGAGAAGAGCAAGAGAGAGAGTGAGAGAGTTTCGCGAGGAAAGTGTGCGTGAGTGTCTCTGTATATGCTGATTGATAGCGACTAAATTTTCGCTCAATGATTAATGAGGAAGGAAGTACGCAGAATTTCTTGAGTATAATTGTGCTAATTAAGATTTGGAATGAATGAGCTTTCGGTGTGTAAGTATATGCTTGAATGATGGAAAAATATTTCGGTGTTAAAAAACTTTTGAAATAATTAAAACTACAAATGGTAATTTTAATTATTTTATAAGTTAATGCCGGAATACAAATAAATTTTGATTATTACAATTGTTATATATACTAGTATCTTAAGATGAATAGTAACGCTTACCGTAAAAATGGTGAAATTGCTTTTGTGAAACATTAATCACCTTAATGCTTTGACATTCTGCCAAATGTAGTAAATTACAACGATTAGAATATAATTTTTGATTAAGTGTGCATAAAGTGACATTTTAAATCTTCTGAAAATTTTATAAATGCAATTCACACTTACTGTATTAAAAAATATTATTCGATACGCATGAAAATTGATTCTCGACTCAGGCGGTTATCAGCCTCGCTTTGTTCGGATGATAAACTTGACATAGAAACTTACAAAATAAAGAAAAGACTAGCAAAATGTTCTGGTAGAAGGGTAAAAGTACTGTAAAAACAATATATTTGAACTAATAAGGACTTTATTATAATTATTACCATATTTATTTTTTACGTTAATGTAATGTGTAATATTGAATATTTTTTTAAAGTGTATGTTTAGCTATTTTTCTATTCTAAACAAACTTAATAAAAAAGCCGAATGAATTTGAAGTGTATAAACTATCTTCATTAAAACTCATAAAAAAACAAAATATCATTAATCTGCGGATAAATATACCATATTGTCAGAAACACTACTCTAGTTTTTTATAAATTTTGCAAAAGTATAAAAGTATATAAGGTATGAAAAGTTGTATACGAATGTATCGAGTTGAAATGGAACGGGGTAGTTTTAATGAAATTGGCTGTTGACGTGAAGTGTATGGTGCCTTCAGAGTATCAATTTTGATCAAATAGATGGAAAAATATTTTACGACAACAATCATTTAAGCCGTAACTTATATGTCAATCAAGTGGTTATATTCGTTGCTCAAATACGACTGCATGAAAAAAATCTAATAAACAGTGTTGTGTATTCGCTGTTATGCAGTGCAATGAAATTGGAATTTATTATTTAGTATGATCAAGAATAATTTATTTTTTTATACAAGATGTGTCATTCATTTTTTAATAAAAAATACGAAATTAAGAAAAAAGATATTTACGAAAATTTGCTATGATCATCACTTGTAACTCTTTAATTACTACAAATTTATAGAAAATACAAACGTCAAGTAGTGCCCGCATAACGCAAAAAGTGCACCTTCCCCTCAATTTCACTTTTGCTAAAAGTGAGAGTGGCAAGCTTACATTTTCGCCCGGCGAAAAAGGTAAAAACTTCCAAAAATAAACTCAAATTTCCGTTCCCGCAACGTCCAGGCCTCGCACCATCGACGTAACGCAGCCCACAAAAGCTTAATTAAACCTCTTAATTTCCCTTCGCAGTCCCCCACGACCCAGCAGTCGAGAATTTGAAAGCGTGCAGCCGCCGGAATGCGAAGCTCGCGAGCTATCCCGGCGCCAGTGCGCGAGATAAAAAGAAGACCGGGCGAGCAGAAAAACATAAAGCGAGGCCGAAAAAAAAGGCAGCATCTCTGAAAAGAGTCGCGGGCGAGGGGATCGCGGCTTCGAAGAATCGAAACGAAATGAAAAGTAGAGCGCGCAGAGCAGTGGAATGCACCTTTGCGATAAATATGCCGAAGTAGCAGCAGCAGCAGCAGCAGCAGCTCTCAAAATCTCGCGCGCAAGCGAAAGTAGAGAAAGCTGGCCGCGAGAGAGGAGCAAGGCCGCTCGAGTATACGTATACACACTCGAGTTCGCGGCGATGTATGAAAAGCGAAAATTCCGCGCGGTGGCGCCAAAGCCCGAAAATAGAAGCCGACGCGTAAATCAAGCGAGCTCTGTCGTTTATGGGGCGCGTTTTGATTTACGTGCTTGGATAAGAGAAGCGCTCGGGGGTTATGTTATTTTTCTTATGTTTTAAGGGTTGGGTTATGTGTCGCGCGTGGGAATGGATATGCAGGCCATTTCGGGGGATGTAGTTTGAGCGGTGTGGGATCGCTGGGGGAGGTGGCTGGGGTATTGATGCGGGCATTGAGGGGATCGATATGCTGGGGCTAGACACTTTTTTTGCGGTGGCTGAGGATCTTTGAGATGCGGGTCAGTGGGTGCCAGTTCTGGATTTTGATGAAGGGCCGAAAGTGCTTAGTGATGAAACTGGAGGATAAGGTAAAGGTTTGTAAATAAGGTCAGTTTGTGTTTTGTGCATTTGTTACGATTTTTATAAGTGTTTTATGGTGTATTTTGATATTTAATTAATTAACGAAGGTTTGCAAAACTGTCTTATTAATTTTTTTATGCTAAATGAATTATAATTATATCGTTTTCTAGAGAAATTTACTTTATTATATTTTCAATAAGAATAACGAGGATGCAAAAAATAAGGAAATCTCTGTGGAAGCTAATTTTGAGTAAAATAGTATTTTTGGTAACTGAAGACAAAGTTTTTCTTACTATTATACTTGAATAATGATGTAAGCTCATTTTTCACTATAAGTGACATAAGAGACAAACAGAGACGTGGACATTGAATGTAAATTGGAAATCTGTGAAATGGTTTAGAAATGAAATATGTCCTTCATTACTTTCGAAACAAAAGATTTTCTGGGCTCAAAATCCAAAATGGCCAGTTTCTAGTTACCAATTTCTATTGAATGCGTACATAGTTCTATATTATCTTTTAAATTTAAAATTCACTTTGCGGTAATGTGAAACCATCATTGTTATACGCTGAAAGCGGAAACCCATTTTTCTCTTTTCATTTTCAAAAATATGGCGAGGTTACACTTTTGTTTTCTGTTGAGATAACTTTTCGTTAAAAATTTTTCCAAAAATTAAACATTAAATGCAAACAAAGAGTTTTCCATATAAACGATAACAAGGAGAATTTTATCATCTTAAAAAATAAAATTACGAGTATATTTTAAAAATGATGCTTTCAGTACTGTATAAATGATTTGTAAGTATTAATCTAATAACGTAACGTTTTAAATTTATATATTTGTTTTAGATTTAAGGTTTTACTGGATTTTTAGATTGAGTTTTTACATTTTGCTCTTTGAAAAAGTTTGCAGTTCCAGCTTCTTATAAATTATAGCTATAAAAATCGGATGTAAAAATATTTTTAATTTATTATTATTATATTTGGCTACATTAAATATTTTGATTGTATTTGAATCGTAAACAAATGTTATTACTATAATCGTATCAAATGAAGATTAAAGCTCTTTACTTGTAATTACTTATCGAAGAATTTTTGAACTTATAATTTTTCTTTGATTTCTAAAATTTTCTAATATAGTCACCACATTTTCTGGTCTGAGTAAATTAGTCTAATTTTATTAGCAAGCGTTTTTATTTTAACAATAAATTATCGTAATTATATTGAAACAATAAAGTTCAAGAAAAAAATTTTTATTCTCAACCGGCTAAGTACTTTGCACCAGCGTTAAAGAAATTTTCTAGTCTCTTTGAGAAAAGAAAACGATTCAATAAGGTTTGAGCTGAACGACGTAAATAAATTGAAACGCATTTAGTTGGAACAGCTCAGATTGAAATCTGCTTAACAGCTAATGTCTTACAAGGCTTCTGACGTTCACTTAACTAACGTTCAGTTAAAGTTGACACGATGAAAATACACAATACTGGGGTATTATACTTTTAGACGAAATAGTTATTCAAGCAAATAAACAAAACAGCAATATTGTACAGTGTTAAAAAAATTTATTTAGTGAAAATCAAATGTATTACAAAATTTTTCTTTTTAATTTTATTCTGTTTGAATTTCTAATAATTACTAATAATTTATTATTAGTGAGGTATTACAATGGCTGCATGAGTGAAATTTTATTAAACTCCTAGAATGTTTGCATTTCTGTTGTTCATAAAAAGGTTTTATAATTTATTTAACACAATTTGTATTTATTAAAATTTGCAAATTAATAAACAAAACAATAACTTTTTCAAAAAATATCAAATTATATCAATTTAAAATTTTATGTCAATTTTTCTTTTATCTTTCGTAATAAACCGTGTTTTTTCATTAAATTTAAAAAGTGAATTTACTTTCTACTTTTCCTCGTTATTTTTTGATAAGTTTTGTTCGCACATTCTATATAATGACTGTGCATTAGGACTGAAGCTACAGTAGTACGGAAGGTACTGTAATTATAATTACGTAAGTACGGAATTCGCTCTAATTAAAACTGCATTATGTGGAATGTACAATTTCGAAAACCTACTTGAGGCATAAAAAGTTGTTTGCCAATAATAGAATGTCTTGCTACCTATAAATTTACAGATCCAACATTAATTTGTACTCCTAAATTTTGATTTTAAGAATTATTTAAAAAATAATATTTAATGCAATTTTACGACTACGTTGCAATCACTAAAATCATGATAACAACATCTACATTATTCAAAAGTTATTGCCATTCCACCATCATACATTCAGATAACTTCTATTTCAAACAACTCAAACTCCACTCCAAAATCTCGAATCAATCGACATTTTCTCGGCCAGATCGGAAGCGCGCACAAAAAGTCCAAACAAAAAACACAGCCCGAAGAGAGAAAAAAACAACAAAAGCCCGCCGAGGAAAAGTTCATTACGCGTCGGTGAATTATACGCTGCGGCCAATGCGCTCGTAACGTTTGCTCTCTCACCTTTCTCCCCGCGCCATAGAGCCGGGGGGAGCGGGAGAGCGAACGACTTTTCTCATTACGCGACGCTCGAAAATTATCCTACGTGCACACAAGCGCAGAAGCGATAATCTTCCGTGCGCGCTCGGCTGGTGTAGCCTTTCGCGAGCCAGCGCGTAACCGAGGATTTCGCGCGCAGGAAGCGAAATCTCGCGGCTTCCTTCTTTTACTCGGCGTTTTTCTTTTCCGAGTTAGGCCGATAGCGATTGTGCAATGCGATTTGGAAAATATCGGCGCTGGCGGTTGAGGAGCTGGAGGAGTTGGATTGTTGGTGGTGTTGACGTTTGTGTGTGTGGTATTGAAAAGTTTTCTTGAGTGTGCGTAGGTCTCAGTCGGTTGGACTAGTTTTTATTTTTGTAAAAAGTGATTTAATTATAATATTGTGTCGCATTAAGGATCAGTCACCAATAATGTTACAAAAGATACCAGATATACTTTGAGCATTCAGTAATTTTTTTTTACTAGCTTTTAGTAAGCTCTTTAAATATTTGTATATTTATAATCCTAACGTAACTTATTCACAATAAAGCGAACACATTACCATCAACGTCTTCGCATTGCAGCTACAATAATTCGTTTTTCACTCGTTCATCGATCATCAGAAATTTCACAACAGATGGCGTATCCCCGACAACTCTTAATTAAATTCCTCTCATTCGCGCGTGCATCCTGCACAAAAAGCGCACTTGCGTCCGCGCCTTGCTTTTTGACGCCCATCTCGTCCCTCCTCCTTTTTTTTTAATGCTCTCAACGATTATGAAACTCTCATTGTTTTCGCAAAAACAAAGAGTTTGTACACACAGCGCGTGACGGTGGGCGCCGACGCGGCTCTTACTCCTCCGCGGCGTGACGATTCACGGCTGCCCACGCGCTTATAGGAAATTCTTGGCCAGCAAAATGAGAATACGATGTACCGCCCGCGATCCTCGCTCAAGTGTTTTCTGTTAATACTGCGCGCGACGCGCCTTTTACTACTTGGTTGGACTTTTTTGATTTCGATTTGATTGGTAGAACTTTTTTGTCGAAGTGAATGGTTGTTTTGAATTGATACAATATGAAAAAGTGAAGTCGAAAAGTGGACCTCTTAGGTGTGATATTATATTTTGACGAAATAATGTAAAAACTTCTAAAATAACGGCTATTTTCGGAGATAAAGAGGGGTCTTTGATAAATTCAGCATAAATATCGCAAAATGACATGAAAACGACGCGAAATCGAGGAAAATAACGTAAAAAAGTAAAAAAAAAAATAACGTAAAAATGTGAAAAAATAACGTAAAACCTCTCAAAATAACGGTTAGTTTTGGAGATAAAGGGATCATTCATAAATTAATCAAAAATATCGCAAAATGACATGAGAGCGACGCCAAATCGACGAAAATAACGTAAAAATGTCGAAAAATAACGTAAAAAGGTGAAAAAATAATGTAAAACCTCTCAAAATAACGGCAAAGTTCAGGCCTTGATCAGACGAAATTCTTATACATGGCGGCGGCCGCGGCTGCGGCGAAATAATTTTATAATGTAGAGAGATATACATATTCTTTTTATCCTCACTTACTAAGAGCGTAGTTGCCGTGTCTAAAAATAATTACTTTGTCCCATCTTTGTATGCCTAACAAAACCCGAAATCAATACTTGCGTTACATAAAGTACTGTATGTACCATTGACAAGTGGACCTTAATGCTCTCGAGTGATTAGAGTAATCGGGCAATACAAATCCACTTATTGCCCTTGTCGCATAATATACTATTTATACATTCAAGAATTGTGGCAACATTGAGACATGCAGACTTGAAGATAGTGGGATCGAATGCTTGTTGGGTCAAAGTTTTGGAAACATTTTTTAAATAAAAATGGCTGAAAATAAAGTCCCTGAAAGTAAATTGTTGTCTGTGAGTTGAGACGGTGACAGTCCTGAAAATAAGCAATGTATATAGAAAGTTATAAATAATTTTTAATTGGTTATAATTCCGAACTATAAATAACTGAACAAATATGATGCTTTAACCTTTAGAGGACGGGGATTGGGGGCGCATTATCAGCCTAAGGATATGCATGATAAAGGTATCTTATATTATGGATTGATCGTGGCTAAAGTGTCGATCACGGGTTGCGCCAATTTCTGGGTTTTCCCGTCCTCTAAAGGTTAACAATTATTAGTATTAAATATCATACATCTTTATTTTATGACATTCCGTTTATTTTTATCAATATTGATTCTCATAACATAAGTGATTAAATTTTATTTTTGGACTGTTATAAGTGTGTAAAATGCAATTTTTTCAAAATAATATTTGAACAAATATCGTTAAGAACAATATTTTCTAAAATCTAACATTTTGATTGATGTATCAAGAAAGTATTTCAACTTCGCCATAGTGTATTCAATTAAAAATACTATTAATGCTACTACCCAGCCTCCGATCAAAATATAAAAAGCAATTAATGATTGAAGTTCCGAATTTTCAATCTCATTGGTAGCATACTGCTGCATCTTGAAGATAAACATGTGGTTTTGGCGATTTTTGAATAGTCTAACAATCCCTGCTTCGACTATTTTTAACAAAATTGAGTTGAACTTGTAGAGAAGTGGATAATCATCAGCACAAACAAAAGAATAGCCTTTTTCCATGATGGGCACTTGTGACGTATGAAACTTATTATCATTATACTTTTCATTTTCTATATGGTACATAGTGGTTATGCATGCTACGTTTTCATCCTTATGTAAACGATCGAAACATTCACTAATTCTTTTTACTATCTGAAAACGGTCTTTAAGTTGTTTCGACAATAACATTTCGAAGTGATTATATTGTCCGTAAATAGCAAGATCTGATTTTAGTAAATCTTCAATTGAATTTATAAATGTATCATATCCTGGTACGGTATTGATTGCACTTACAATACTTTGAATATATATATTAATAACAAGTGAGACATATATTAAAGAAACAATAAAAGCCTTACGTAATAAATGTTTCGGCATTATTAAACTGGAAACATTTAAAACTATTCGTAAAAATTCTAAAACAGCATATGACATTGAGACTTGTAAAACATATTTTAAAGATATAATTGATGCACAGAAAATTATTAATAACATTATAATAACTTGTTCATTGAAAATTAAAATGAATTTTTCAATGTATGATACTTTACGTTTGAGAGTAACAATCTTAATTCCTTTAATATCGAAGGGATACAATTGGGCACTAAAATAATCGCGTAAAAAGAACGGCACCGTTGATATATCCACTGTTTTTGTTAATAGATCTGATATAACTCCTTCGGATTGATTAATTGATTCAATGTCATCAGCAAATTTCACCGTGACAGTTGCATTAATATAATCTAATATAACATATAAAATTTTAGAAGGCAGTTCAACAAATCGATTGAATCCTTTCTTAGTCTTATCATATACAGTAATTTTGTTGGCATTATAAATATTTATCTTCAAGACATAGCCATTAAGATTTCTTGTTTTATCAAAAAACAAATTCTGACATAGTGATGAATCTATTGAATTCGTGTTTAAAATTATTGAAATTCTTTTTATAATTATGTATTAAATAAATATATTGTTTTAAAAGTATATTAAAAATGGTAGAATAATCTAACTTAAATAAAGAAATAGCTATTATTAGCTATTAAATAAAAAATTTATTAAATAATTAAATAATAAATGAATTATTTTCTCATGTTATACTGATAAATCGTACTTACTGTAAGCAAAACTTAATTCATTAACATTGTGATTAAATAATATCCATGATTCATGCTGTGCATAGATAGTTTGTATAGGGTTCCAAAATGTTGGCGCGTACTTCCAGTAAGGATTAAAAGTATATAGTTGTAGTTGAGCCTTTGAATCAAGACACTCATAAATAACAAATAAAATATTAAAATTCCACATTGAGCTCAAAAATTCACGTGCCAATCCACAACTATTCGAAAATTTTTTATTTACAAGTACAAATAATGCTCCATTATTCCACCATATTGAGTCTTTAATACTTTGCAATGTAATGTCGAGGACATCTAAGGATGAGACGATAATAATAAAACTAGTTGCTGGATAATTATTTTTCCTAACAACGAACCTATCACGTGCGTCCAATCTGTGAAAACGCTTGTATTTTTTAAAAATATCATGCCTATGTATATCAAATACATTTAACGGTATTGAAAAAGAGTGAAATAAATTTATCAAAAATGTTTCACTCCTACATTCAGTAATAAACAAGATATTATTACTCTCATTTTGATTTAAGCAGCAATTAATAATGTCGACCTTAAAACAATTTAAATTATATTAGTATATAAACTTTACTTATTGTACATTCGCCGAAATTTATATTTATTATAATGTGTACCATCATGCATGATATAGGTTGTATATGTTTATCATATAACATAACTAAAATGACTTCATTCGAGGTACACACTTTGACAAATATTTATTTTAGCGGATGTATAAATTTCATGCTTACTCACGGATATTTTTGAAATTTCTTTTGTATCTGCCATTAATAAAGAACCGTTTCTTTCGGCACAAGAAAGAAAATTTATTTTATATGTGTAGATATAAAAGAAAATGCTTATCAATTGAAATTTCATATTATAATTTTGAAAATTTTCAAATAAGCATAAAATAGAGCTTATAAACAAGAAAGTTATTTTAAAAGTGAAAGACTATGATAATTTAAAAAAAACTAAAAATGTTTTTTAAATTAATAAATATATAATAAATTTTTTACGTTATAATATTTTATATATAATACTTTTGAAATTGTCGAGTATTTTTCACCTGCAAATTAAAGTAAATTATAATTATAGTGTGAAAGAACACCTATTAAATTAAAAATTTTTCAGTAAAATTATATGAATAACTTTCATATTCGATTATCGATTGATAATTGATTTTTTGAGGTGACGAATTTTTTGAAAAATGTCAATTAAAGTAAAATATAAAAACTTGAATGGTGTATAGAATGTCTTAACCATAAATAAAGAATAATAAGCTAATTGCTTTTAAACAAAGATTATTATGTAAGGGGGCTATAGCCCGAGTTAAAATCAATGAAAATGAGTAAAATATTTATTACTATTTAATATAATTTTTGTACTTACTATATACATATTACAGATCATTTTTGCACATTTAAGTAATCTATATTGTCCTCTAAGTCTCTAATACCGCCCATTGTTAGAAACCTCGAATTTGGACTGTTGTACCAACTTACCATGGGTTTTTGAGCCAACTAATTCATCAATTTATACCAGGTTGGGCTTAAAATACTCCTTTAGAGAAGCACTACAGAATTTATGGATTACATTTTGAAATAATAATCTAACACATACGTCATTTTTAAAATAGTAAACATGAAAAAACACGTATAAATATTTGTATCCCCTAAATGTAATTTTAAATTTAAAATCCGAAGCGCGCGACAAAGACTTTTTGATACTTTACAATTATCACTTCGCCCGGGCGCAAACATCCCCGCGAGGTCGAAATTATTTTCTCGCTCATGTATCGAATCGTATTTTTTTATAAAACGTGTACAAAACGAGATTTAGCACACGCTTTTTTATTCAAACGTGCGTGAAATCAAACTTTGCCGAAACGCGAAAACCTCGCATGTGTTACAAAAATATTTTTAAGTTATTGATCGCTTAGGTATTATATTATACTTTGAATCTTTCTATAGCTTGTATACGAAGGTTAATTTTAACTTTTAAAAATGAAATAGAGTTAATTTATAATGGGGAATTAATAAGGGGTTTTCCATCTAGAACATAAACATTTATGGTATGTGAATTTCCTATATTCATTTTTAAAATTTAAACTTAAAGGTTACTGTATAATTTGAAAAGATAAATTACAATGCAAGTGGAACTTGCTAAAAATATTTCAATGTAATCATTTACTATAAATCTATTTGTAAAATTGCAAATTTTCATATTAACTATTGTACAAACACGTAGATTTTTTATTACCCCACGTGTAATTTTATTTCTTCCACATTCTTAGACAATGTTTACGCCTTACAGTTATCGTAAAGGATGAAGTAATGTATTTACATAAAAATAGCCGATGTACCACTTTATAAATAAGCATTAGCGGATGCCAAGAAATTCGACATTCTCCTTTTCCAAGAGAAATTGTTTACCATGGCTATGGATGGTGATGACGATTACGTTCGCGCGCGTGAGTCAGCGAACATCAGCACTGCGGGGTTGATCAACATTATTCGAAAAAAAAACATGCCTGAAATAAAGATAACCAGAGCTGATTTATTACCTTGCGGTATTTTGCCGATAGCTTGATGACCCGTAACTTTAGTCTTCACCGCTTCTAGGAAAAATGCAAAACGCACTGACGTGCTGCCTGTTACATCTTCGCTGGAATTGGTCATTGTGAAAAAAAAAGAATTTCACGAATGCAAAAGGTTTAGTATTGAACCTACATAATCGGTATGTTTCTGAAGTTCGACCGCTCGAAATGTTGAAGCCAAAAAAATTATAAATCTGACGTAGCAAATTAATAATCCCACTTTATTGTGAATACTTTCCTTGAGTTCGAGGCACGCGAAAAATTCATTTGGAAATAAAAAAATACAGGTGGGGTGCATCGATTTACCCGCGCCTAATGCAGCAGCTTTCGATCGTCCCCCGAATCTGCATATCAATGTGAGAGGAGAAAAAAGTGCGAGGAAAGATATTCTCTAATGGCATGGAAATGGCATCTCGAATGGCGCTCAGCGCATGAAAGCAACATTGGAATGCAGTCGTCGACGGCGCGGCTTTGGCATCCGAAATGCCTAGCCGCACGCTAGTCTGAAACAAGTCGCTTTTCTCTGTCATTTTCTGGATCGATCTTTTTTGTTAATTATATTGTGTTTGAGTGCTTTGTTTTGTTATCGATACATGCCATAACTTGGAAGGAAGAATAGAAAAAATTGTTTTGAAAATCGATTTGTAATGTACAATGAGAATCATATACAGTTTTGTTCCGTGTAAAAAGTATTATACACAGTTTTTTGATAGGTACTATTTTTATAAACAGAAGTAAAAATAAAATTTTATTCTTAATTTTTTTTTCTTCAAACGGATTACACGGAGATCAAATGATCATTTAATTAAAACTTTAATTGCAGCAATTGTATTAGAGAAAGAGATTCAAAAGACTGGATGTAAGAAACGTTATAATAAACAAACAGGAGTCTTTAATGCTTCTCGTTATGGTTTTAAGTACTGGATGTGCACTTTCTCGTTTGGTATTTGTGATTTAATTGATAGTAAAATGCGAACAATTAAGCAGTAATTGGAAGACATATTATTGATGTATTTGCAGTATTTAAGATTTCCTAATCTTAATTTTGATGAAGAAGGAAGATATGAAAGATATTTTGATCGTATAAATTAAATATATCTACGAAGAAAACAAGGTAATATCAGACTCATTGAAAACCTGACCAAACATTTTTAGTTAACATCATTTAAAAGTTGCTAGAAGAACGGAATTAATCAACAGTATAGAAATAAATATTTTATTACTGCATAAATCAATCAATAGTGGTATAAAGTAAAATATTTTTTTTCAACTTCGTAAATTAATCAACTTATAAAACATTTCTTCTTCGTCGTAAAAGCTGATATCTTTTTATGTAACTTGTGATATTTACATTTTTATGTGATTTTTTTAAAAGGACGAGTTAAAAAATCAAGATTCTTAAATAACATAGACACTATTAAGTACCCCAGTCACACAATAATGATGATGTTAATCTTATCAATAGTAAGCTAATTAGGGCAAATTCGCAATTACAGACTCAACATCATCCTACAGTGCATGAAACTTTTCTCACTGCACACTACACTGCGAAATTCAAATAGCAATAAACAATAATTCACGCAATTTGCATGCTTAAGATGAACGATAAAATTGTAGAAGCGATTTAGTCTCGTCGCGAGGCGAAACTTTCAGCTGTCTTTCTCGGCTTATCTTTCGCCACGTTGCGGCTCGCGCAAAGCTCCTTTCTTTTTTCATCCTCGCGCGGCGGCGATTTTTTTACATCTCCCGCCGTCGCCGTCATCTCTTACTCGTGATCCCTCGGCGAATGATCACTTTCGCTGCAGGCTTCGCCGGCTCCCCCGGTTTTGCAATTGACGACGGGATTTTCGAGATTTTTTTCTGATTGCAACGATCGTCGACGCGCGTTTTCGAAATTCTCGGCAATCTTCTTATCTTTGGGCTAAAGGATTCCGCTGCAATCGCGGTTTGATAAAATTTTCTTTTAAACGATGAATATCGTAAGACACTGCACGGTAGGCTTAATTCTTTTTAATGAATATCTTGGTAATCGATAAGAGAATGATTAATTCAAGAATCTTCATTCAAAAATTGAAATGTTTATTATTTTAATTTTTATTATAACATAATCAAACTCAATAATTATCTGTAAAAATTATTATTTACTTCGCGTAAAATAAATAAAAACAGTTGATAAATGTTTCTACAATCGTATTCATTTTTTAATACCACAGAGATCATCTGCAGCGGAAAAAATTATGCAAAAACAGTAATTTAACTTCTTCAATCTTCACCCTCGACAAAAAGACTCCGAAATATTTCAACGCCCACACGGCACGCATAAATTCAGTAGCTCGAGATAATAAATGATCCCGGCACTTTCCGCGGCGTCTCGCTTCCCACACCATCCCTCCAGTTTTCTTATACTCCCGAGAATTTCCCCTCCCTTATACCCGTAATAACCCGTCGTTTCGACCGTTTATCCATGTACATACATATCGCACGAGCGCGGGTGTTTAAAAAAAGGGAGAGGCGAAAAATGCGCGCCCACGAGTTCGCGGCCTTGATCTTAATTCCTGCCGTCCGACTCAAACAAGCCGTGCAGCGCGAGGACGCACAAAAGATCCGACTCTGCTAAAACCGTTTATCCAGCTCTCGCACTTTGACTCGCGTTCCTTTTTCTCTCGCTCTTCGTTTGGACTCTTGATTTTTTTTAACCTTTTTTTTGCGCAACTCGTGACACTCTTTGAGGAATGAAGAGTAAATGAAGGAGAAAGAGCAATAGAGAGAGGAGAGAGCGTTTGCTCGTTTTCTTTTTTCCACGTTTTGATAGTCGACAGTACTCTATAAATAAAGTACTAGCGCGTAGAGATTAATGAGATTCAAATATTTTCGGAATGATTTTAGTAGCAAGATGGAGTGCTTTTTAAATTATGGGGAGAGTATAATTATAGTTGATGGATGAGTGAATTAGTAGTTTATTTTATATAGAGAGGATTTATTATTTCAAAATCATATACTGTGTTACGAAAAGAGAATCTCATATCTTTAATTGATTACAATTTTGAAAAAATTTAGAAAGGTTACCTAATCTTTAGCCTGTTTAAAATTTTTGTTGAATTTCGTTTAAAGTTTTGCAAGACATTATCATTTCTTAAGATGAAAAAATAGCTTTAGAATCAGTGAAATGTAAAATTAATATACCAGAAATATCAAAATGTGAATATCAATTCTTTAAGCTTTTTTATGATGAAAATTATATAAAAAATTAAAAATTACTTCCAAAAATGCTTAAATTATTGATTTCTTTTGCAATGATTTCTAATTTTATGACTATAAAATAAAAGTTGGAATGAGTTGTGGATATAGTAGTATGGATTTTATAATATTGGGTAAGGATGATAAACTGTAAACAAACAGTATTTAATTTTAAAAAGTCTTTTATTACAGATTTATATCGGGAACAGTATGTACTGCTTACGTCTTAATATACACACACATAATATTTATAGGTAGTTCGGTCAATCCTGAATGGCATTTTTTAGCCAGATAGAGTAATAATTATAAAAAACAGAGAAAAGTAACAAGGGATAATAAAAGAAATAATAGATCAAATTTATTCATAAAAAATAGATACGATCGAAGAAAGAGATGATAAAGAAATAATAAATTTTCGAAGAACATAAAAAAAAGTAATTTAAAAAAGGTAATAGTATAAAGAAAAAGTAAATACGCATCTATATATTACATTAACAAGTCTCACTCGCGGACATTTTATCGACAGTCCGCCATTTTCTTCTTCTCATTTTCGGCATGCACAGCGCATCTCTCTCATTTAAATAATTTGATTATTAAAAGGAAGAACATTGTAGAAGAGGCAAAAGTCAGATCGACGAATTTCTAAAAATTAATCGCTATATAAAAAAATATTTTTTTCCTCTCGTCTATCGTCGAATATATCATACATATACCTCATCATTAAAAATAAAAAAAAATGTCATATCAAATTGATGACGAGGCAAAAGTATAAAACAAAAAAAGAAACATCTCTTCTCTTTTGCGCGGGCGCGCGAGATCTGGCATCGTCTCCCAGCATCATCATCATCATGATCATTGTAATCGTTGTCTTGACTTAGACGAGGAACGAGAAAAGGAGATTTGTTTTTTTAGTCTCTCAGAACGCGGCAATCTTGGGCCTCCTACGGATTAGCGGCTTAGCTTAGTAGAAACCGTCGCCAGTGGGGTCGTTAATCCAGGGGTAGTTGTTGGGACATCGCACGCAGGTCTGGAGATTGATCGTCTCCCCGGGAACCTCTTTGGAGGTAAGCTTGCAGGAGTGGGGCACCCAGCAGGCAGGGTTTCCATCGACGACGCACTTTTCCCTCCAGGGCTCGAAGGTCTTGGACTCGCTGATGGTTCTTGGGTTTTGGATCCATTGGATAACCTGGGTCATCGTCACGAAGTAAACGTCATTGTGGTCCTTCAGAACCTCGTCGATCCAGTACAGGAAGGCGTCAAGGAACTCGGGGTTGTTCTTCAGCCAAGCGGCGTGGAAGTAAAGTCCAAGAGGAGCGCGATTTTGCTCGTAATGCCGGTTGAAGTTGTGTGTGAGGAAGTTGTAGAACTGATCACCAGTCAAGATGTTGGAGCAAGAGTCGACCATAGCGCATCCAGGAAGGTACTCATCATTTTCGGGATCTTCACGACGGTCCAGTTCGTTCATGACCATTTCCCAGACGGCGTGGGACCTGAAACACAGATTAGTTTCGGTTGATTCACATGGTTGCAGTAATGCCTGATTCTTTCACTGTTTGTAGATGAAGAAATATTCAATCTGGCATCACTGCTAGCTTTTACGTAAGAATTCAGAGATTGTAAAGGATCTGTTCGACTCATAAAAGTCGCATAAATTTTAATGCGATTACTCGGAATATTAAAAATATTAGGTTAATCGTGAATGAACACTGAATATTTAACATCCGCTTGCAAAATCAAAGAAGAATAATATAAAACTTGAAAATCCAACTCACCTAGTTGGGCATTTCTGCAGATTGCCGTGGCAGCGGTGGGGCATCCTGAAGTACATGGTGTACGGCCATAGGGGCGGGTTGTTAAGAGCGGCGGTGATGGTGGAGTCATAGAGGAAAGCCTGTTCCTCCATCATGGTGAATTGATTGTTACCACCGACACGGAGGTAGGGTGCACGGACACCGACGACGCTGTTGTCGGTGAGGTTGGCATACTTTTCGGCGATTATCCTCATACCGGCCATCTCTTTGGCCCAGTCATCGACCGTCGCCTCGGACCAGAACCTCTCGTCATCGTTGTGCCTGTCAAATGAGAAATCGGCTACGTGTCGTTTTTCTTTCCATGCCTTTTTGGGTGAACAATAAGCACGCGGCGCCTACGTCTAATGTCTAATTGTGGCCTCGGAGAAAGTCTGTAGGTAAGGTGAATTAATCGCGCACGCACGGGAATTTGCATAGGAATCTGATGAGGCCATCCGGAGACCATCGCAATGCGCGGTAACTTTCATCTAGCCTCACCTAGGTATAAAATTAGGTGTGGATTTGATTGACTTGCAGCTGTTGGCTTGAGGAAATTCCTCTATTGACATTTGGTTAATAAGAAAGCTACAGATTTATTGACCATTTGGTTAAACAGAAATGCCTATAGGTGTGTATACTGTTCATTTAAAACAAATAGTAGTTTACTTTGAAAATAAACTATTAAATATTGTTTGTATCCGTTGTTAATAATCATTAAAAGTCATCAAACCTAAAAATAATTCAATTGTTTCCAAATAATTGAATGAAACGACCCGCTTTCTCACTACATTTCGCGTAAGCAATCACCTTTCCAAGCTAATTCGTTCTTCAAGGTACCTCCAAATAGCATTCCTTGGCGAACAATAACTAAACTCTACCGGCGGAAGTGCTCGAAACCATCCGAAGCTGAGCACGCAGACAATGAAAGTAAGTAAAAATAATGGACTTACGAAATCGAGTGAACGGCAATCTCATGACCCTTCCTGTGCATCTCCTGCACGGCCGAGTAGTTGGTGTACTTGTGCGAGACGAAGAACGTCGCCTTGATGTCACAGCCATTGGGATTCTTGCGCTTGCTCTGGAAGATCTCCTTGTAGAGGCCGATGTTATTGTTGTTGATGGCGTCGTCGAAGGTGATGGTGATCATCTGGGGCACGTCCTTATACGGCAGGTCACTTGGGATCAGCGTGCCGTCCTCCGAGCAGAAGCAGTCGGGAAGGACGCATACGGTCGGGTCGCAGGGCGGGGCACGGTTGGGGTCGTTGTCCATGTCTGGTAACGGAAATCGAACGCACGTTTCGAGCTTGTTATGGACGGTCTATTGTGGTGCGAGCGATCGACCGATGGGTGAAATTTACGAGGGAGAAATCGCTCGGCTGAGCTTTATTGCTTTTCATTTTTTCAGCGGCCGATTTGCCGAGAGCACGAGGAAAGTTTAAGGATGGGCTGCCTTTACGATTAATTATATCTTTACGATCAATTAGAAATCAGCTTGCGTATTCAACGTATTAGTTTTTACTGTCAATAGGAAGCGGTTATCATTGATTTTGCAAAAAATATACGAAATAAATTTTGTTTTTACGTAAATCAAAATATCCCGAACATAGGAATCATCAACTACTTTAATCACGAATTATCAGTCCGACAAAAGCTTAATTCAGAGTCAACATCATTCCGTGAAATAACCGTTCCTCAAACAAGCCGGCCAAAAAACCAACAACCAATCAACAACAGCACTCACCGCAAACGTTCTCGTCGGATCCGTCAGCGCAGTCCTTCTCTCCGTTACAGAAGAGTCCCCTCTCAATGCAGATGCCGTCACCACAGGCGAGGGAGCCATCGGGACAGAGCGGCTCCTCGGTGAAGAGCTGGGGCTTGATCTTGCGCTCCTTGTTCTTGAGCTTGCAGTTGTTAACCGCGTCCTTCCAGTCGCAGGTCTGCTTGTCGATGTCGAAGTAGAGGCCGGCCGGGCAACGGATCGCCTGCAGGCCCGAGCTCGTGCACTGGATGACGTCACGGCAGTTGTCACCCTCGCCCGCTACAAGCCTGAACCACTCGCCGGCGTCCTTGTCCTTGCAGATCTCGCTTTCGAAGCTCTCGTCCTTCTTGTCGTCCTGACGCTTCACGCGACTCGACGCCGCCTCTGCGAACACGAAGAGTGCAAATAGGGCCTGCTGTTAGTACAAAGGGCTTTTTTGAAGCTGGTGTGGTTGGTTTGGGAGGGTAGTGAGGGGAGGAAGGGCTGAGGTGGGAATAGAGGTTTGCGAGGAGCGTTTGAACGAAGATGGGAGATGTGTAAATCGCAGTAGATAAGGTCGGCTGTGGTAAGACGAGCGTTGAAAATGAATTATTAACTAAGGTTTTTTATTAGAATATTAATTAATGTATTTTTAAAGTTTACACATTAAGGTGTTGTCAGTTATTTTTATAGTTTGATAACTAACTAACTAGATAAGTTCTTCGAACAAATAATTTATGTATATATTTGATTTTTGTTTTATTACTACCTTTTAGATTATATTCCATTATATTGTAAATACGTATACGATTTTTTGAGATTCAAAATAAAGAAAAAAGAAATATTAACATAAAAGTTAATAATTAAAAAAAAATTATTGTTTGTTGACTAAATAAAATAGATTTGTATATTAATACTTATGAAACAGATTAAATTTTTTAATTTTTATAATACCGTTTACGTAAGACTATGCTTATTATTATAGAAAAAGATACAAAGAGAACTTTTTAAAGTTCAAAGTGTCATTCAAACTAATAAAAGTGCCGCAGTCTTCAAACACTTGTTTGATGTGTTCTATTCTTACATTGACCTTTACCTTTGCTGTCAAAAGCTTTTTAAGGACTTAGAAATTACACGTTCTTTAATTTTTATATTACTTTTCTTTTTAAAAAATTGCAAATTTCGATAATTATGGTACATTGAAAATTAAAATCTTTTTATAATATATATAATAAAAGATTTTCAAATTATAAATTTCAAGGATCTTTTACTTAAAACATATGAATTACAGTTAAAATAATTCTGCCTTTTTAATATTAATTAAAATAAAAATAATTTATTAAAATTTTTTGCTTTTCAGAACGAATTAAAGTTTATCAAAAACAAAGATACACATTTTTAGAGTTAAATATCACTTATGAAAATTTCGAAGTTGCGAAAGATTAATTTTAATCGCACTTAATTCAATTTCCGAAATAGAATAACGTTTTCTCAGAATTGTACTTCGCACCTCGACTGCAATAGATAAAATCAGATATGCGGCGTCGTAATCTGTGCTACAATAATATTTTCAGCGCGTATGTTATTGTCCTCCTTCTCATTGTTCGGGCTTGTCTAAATCTTAATGTCCTGCTTTTTAACCTGGTGCCACAAGGAGAAAGGACAAAACAATAAGAAGTGTTTTACGGTTCCCTGGCTAGATAATAAAACGAGCCCCACTGTGTATTGCATGCGCGCAGCTACTCGTCTTCAATTTCGATTTTGTTCAAGACTTTTATGTTTCAAAAACTGCATCCCACCAGGCGCGCTCCAGCGTCCGCGATACAACGATTTTTTACTGGGTTTTAGTGCCGGCAATTTCATTGTTCAATTGTATCTCATAATTTATTTGAAACTCTCATACTAACCCAGTTTCTAATTACAGTAATCGTTGAGCAGAAAAAACAAACACGCAAGTCGTAAATTCTTCATTTACAGAAATTTCAAAACAAAATCAAATCTATCAATTTCCTTTCGTTATTTCAGAACATAATAACAATCGAGGATGCAACCGCTCGAAAAAACCGACTTCGCCCCCTCCCCGCCCCAAAATCAATAATCCAAACCGCGACCTACACCCCTCCCAATTAAAAGAACAAAAGCCCCTTAAAAACGTTCTCATCCAAACCCGAGCCAGCGAATCCCCCCCCAGTGAAAAATCCCGCTGAAAAGCACGATAGCCTCCCAGCTCTCCAGAGACAATGCGCTCTTGCCAGCATCGCTTTCGCGGAGCGATCGAGGGCCCTCTTCGAAATTCCAGCCGTCTCCTTCTCTCTCCTCTCGATCGAGCCGCTCATAATAACGATCGAGCCGATCGCGCGGGGCAACAGGCGAGCGCTCGCACGAGGGAAAGTTGTCCTGCGCGCTGAGGAGTGACGTCACCCCCCATCCGGGAGCTGGAGCTCGCGCGCGGCCGCGTGAGCCAGGCCGTCGCCGCGCTGGCTTTCACGCTCTAATCTCTTATGCAACTTCTGGCGGCGGCGGCGGCGGCAGCAGCGCTCGAGAGCTTGACTTCTATTTTATTGTATCTGCGCGGCTGCTGCCGGAGATCGGCGCGCTCTCGATTTATTGCGGGCTCGACGCGAGCTGTGGGGTGACGGGTAGAGATGGGTCGATGAGAGGTGATGGAGGGGTGGGGGGGATGGGTTGGTTGGAGTGGGTTTCGGCAGGTTTTGTGGAGGGAGCTAATTTGGTTGGTTTAATAGGGAGAGTGGAGAGGCTTTGGATTTAAGGATGCTGATGGTGGTTTTGTATTTTAAGTCTTTTTGCTTGGATGGGTTTAGTTTTTGAAATTGTCGCGTTTTCAAGAAGGCAATTCGACTTGAATAGAGTAGTCTTCGTTCTTTTAAGAATTATTTAATTGAAAAGATATTTTTTAAATTTTAAAAGCTATGATATTTAGATATTTAAAATAAATATAAATATTACGATTGCTTTTTAACAATTATTACAATAAAATATCACTTGTCCTACTTTAAGCTACGTGCGCTAGTAACTTAAGCTTTCGACGCGAGCTTGATAATGATTCAAAGACATTAATCTCTTCAAGAAAGTAAAAATTTTTATATGTGACCGAAGCGAAAACATTGCTGCTTTCTCACTAAAAGTAACATTTCACTTAAAGGAATTCAGAGAGAAATTATGTCGAATACATTATTAGATACTAACTTTTCAATTCTATGAGCGTTGAGATGTTCAAGTGGAGCATGTTAATAAAGATTGATAGTAATTTCAATGCTTTAAAAATGAAAATCGCGTTAATTAAAAATAATTTATTAGCACTGGGTCTTCATTAAGGTATAAATTGTAATTAATTGATCAAAAATATAAAATGTTAATCTGAAACTCTTCTTCAATAAACTTTTAAATCCGTAGCTAAAAAATTCATTGGAATTTTACCACGTCCAGTAATTAAGGCATTAAGTAGAACTTGATTAATTAGCGTTTAATTACAGTGTCGTTTGTTTGATTAATATCAATTATCCCGGTTGACAATCGGAATAATTTATTTTGCATTATAAAAAGACGTTCAGCTACCCTGTATCTATAAAAACTTATACATTCGTGTAGTGAATAGCTTAATCAGTCAGTTTTAGAAAGTAGACAAATAACGTTTCATTATAATGTTAATCGATTGTCGGATCTTTTTTTGTTTTATACATAACTTTCATTGCGTTGTTATGTGCGCCTGATGAAAGTCTAATCGTACAATTCGAAGTGATGGGGTAATTCTATTTGCGGTTTCTGCTTTTAAATACAGCAATAAAGAAATACCTTGCATTTTAGTTGCAGTAAAATCAATGCTCGAAATCGCTGTTTTATCAAGATGGAGAGTTATTTTTCCTTTAGATCTCTTTTCACCACTAGCATTATTATTTCTTCACATAGTGAAATTCGTTATGATTTTGTAACATATTTGTTTGAAAAAGATGAACAATTTTTTTTCAATTTTCCAACGTTTTGTAAAAATGGATTCTAGATTGGAATGACTATATGATTATCCATAATGATTCCGATCATAAGGGATAGAAATGAACTTTTTGTATATCTCTTAAGTTTTCTTAAATAATTTTTAAGCAGTTCTCCGAAATGTTCACATTTTACATTTAGTTGTAATATAATTATTTCTAAACTCAATCTATCAATAAATATCATCTAGTAACAATTTCGTAGAAATAAGTTTTATGAATTT
>JAPYZA010000275.1:0-32095 GCA_030522685.1 Eupelmus azureus
GTAAACTACTACAACCGGGCGTCTTTAGGAAATCTCCATTTTATACCTCAAGTATATAGCATCGTGTTTGCATACTAGGAGATGCAGCAGCACAGTGTCAGTAGACCTCCGACTTTCGATGGTGTTGCATAGCTAAACCATGGCCATTTTAGCCAAACCTTCTCAGTATTTAGAACCGGAACCTAGCGCTCCTCCGGAAGAACTACTATCGGAAGATACAGCTCGCGTGAAAGGACCAGGATATGGCGATGCGACTGCAATGCCGCTTAAAAAAACTGAAGACATCGAGGCTCAGAGACATAAGAAGGACAATAATAAGAAGGAAGTGCGTAAACTAAGGACAGAGCTAAATGAGCTGCACAATATGCGACACAACTTATTATTTTCTTTAACTAATTTTTTCTATCTATCGATTTTTTAATTTTTATGTATCAACTTCCTTAAATAAAGTGCCTACTGGATTTGTCACACGAAATTTAAAGTATATTGACGCATTTTCCACTAATGTAATAACTTTGTTAATACCTATCTGTTTGATTTCTCACAAAAATTTACGATTTTATTCCCTTTTGTATGAAATCTGACACTCTGAGTTTTTACAAAACTAATCAAGTAATTTGGTAATACCTTTTATATTTATAATCTATCAAAATTTTTTATTAAAAAAAATACAACTATCGTCTGTTAGTCGGTATCATATATAATGAAATTTTATTTTATAATTATATTATCACAAAAATGATATTTATATCAAAATTGAAATAAAATGTTGCATCATTTATCTTCTGAATTAGCTTTAAAATAATAATTATTGTTACTTTTAATAATAGTCTTAGATAGTATTTTATTATTTTTATACCCGAAAAGTATTGTATTAAGTATTAGTATATTTTATGAAGAGAAAATTGTAAAATGGATAAATTAGTAAAATTAATATTAAAAATTAATATAATTTTATTACCATATACATTTTCGTTTACCTATAGTTTCAATCAAATCTGTCTGTTTTAAATTTAGAATGAACCACTTTATAATTAAGTAGAGCTTATATCATAGCAATAAGACGTAAAACGATTATAGTCACTAGTCATTTAAGTGGCACAAAAGTCAGTAAAATCGTAAGAAATCCCCACTCTTTACTCCAAATGAGATAGAAGTTAAACATTGAAGATCAGTCGACACTCGTCTTTTAAAGAATCAAATCGAAGCATGTTTGCTCCATCAGCTCCTCCGTGTGAACCAGAATCGAATACGAGTAATGCCGAAAAAAATTAACATCTGCCAACTATCAATATTACAATCGACGGAAGTACACTCACTGAACTGAATCGTTTATCGAATCCTGAATCGGCTAAGTGTGTTGATCAACAAGATGATCGTCATCCTGTAATTATTAAAATTTTTATTGTAATATAAAAAGTTGATTTGGTACATCCAAAATATTAGTATTGCAATATTAGCATTTCTTGTTAATTTTTGTTAAAGAATCTTATTTGTCTAAAGGCAATGTATTGTATCAATATTGCGCCTAGATGAATAGATATTTGCACTATTTATGCTAAATATCTTCTTTATTTAATGTTTGACCTACACATTTCTATATATTATTTAACAAAGTAAAGCGAGAATGATTCCAATGATTTTGGTTCTTTATTTAAACTTATAGACAACTTCTTAAATAGTTTTCTGATAAAATTACTGTACATAATTTTTTGGTGCTTATATATCTTCTGTACATAGATTTTCGTTATTTGGAAGAAGCCTCCTCGTTTTGAAAAGAGAGGAAGGCGATAAACAGAGAGAATTAAGAAATATTATAGTACTCGGTCTTCTTGATTACGATGACGACACTATAGCTTATTATACAATCGCAGTTTTGATTTGATTGGCATAGTTTCAGTGAAGTATTTGTTATTATTAATTTTTATCGAAGAAAGTCTCATTGTTAAAATGGGGTCCATATTAATCTACATTTTACAATCTTAAATTATATTAAACAAATAAATAGACCATAATCTCGAAAAATTCAACTCATAGACGACGAAAACCTAATATATTGTCTATCTAAAAGAAAGGCGTTAGTTTTTCTCTTCTATAAAAGTATCATTTATAACCTTGTTAAAGTAACTACGATTGTGCTTACTCAATTAATAGAACATAGTGTCGCTGATATATTCAAAAAGATAGTTATTTGTACGTCCTTTTGTAAAAAAAGTGTTGCCAAAACCTTTTTCAAATTTTCATTAAACTTATTTTCTTGATGAAATACGTTTAAAATATAAAACTACATTCTTCATTTTCTTTCTCTTAGGGTTTTAAAGCCAATACAGTTTGTGGTATGGTGATTTTTATAATATTCATTACAATGTTTTTAATACTCTTCATAATAAGAGCTAGTCTGTAGTCTTGGTGTTTTAATGGGAGGTCAGCCACTAAATCGTCAATTAACAACTGTAACAGGGCTACAGACTAACGTAGCTTACTTTCTACAAGTGTAAGTAAGATATTTTTAATATTCTAAATTATACTATTTTTATACAAGATTTCTTAAAATATTTTTTATATATTTATTTTTTTCTTAAGTAGGAATACAAGGAAGAACAGTTTTTCTGATTTTACTTTAAGAGAATGAACAGTGATATTAGAAAAAGAATAATTTTTGATTAAGTAAAATATTATGAAGAAAAAACAAGCTAAAATATTAAGGTTTATATACCTTTATTTGTTTAAAAACTTGTATTTTCAATTTGTCCGAAAAAATGTGTAAGAAAGTTATACTGTACTTAATTAGAATGTTTAAATTTTCATAATCTTTATATCTATTTGTAGTGGAATTTTTAATCTTACAAAAGTGTTTAAAACTATTATAAAATTGACAATAAAACATTTTTTATAAAAAATAACTGAAACAGCTTCTACTAATCTCTGATCGCAATAACAATAATTCTATATCCATTTAACATCAATTATTATTGTTCAAAGTATTAAAAATTTATTTTTTATTTTTCATTACCATATATATCATGAAATCATCAACCATAAATCACATTAATGATAACATTATAGAAGATGCGATAAACTAGATATGATATACATATAGTGTGTTTTTATTAATGCAAAGAAAGAAAGAATAATCAAGAAACAATTTCATCAATTCTCTTCTTCTATACAAGAGTCTTCATCAAAAAGAGTTTAAAGACGTAAAAGGGATAATCAAAAATCCCACTACAACAATAAAAATCAATGGTCAAACTCGCACTCACGTCAGCACGCACGTGGGAATTTCCCACTCTCCAGGCCAAATAACGCTGGGGACGAGCGCTGGAGTTCAGTCGACTGGCGACTTTCGTCGACGCTAAATCGTAGCATGGTTCAACTGGCTGCTCCTGTAAAAGAGACGCAGCAAAACACAAATAATAATGCTGACCAAGGCCGACCGCTGGAGACAGTCACCCTTCAGATTGACGAAGCTACATACGCCGAACTTAATCAGCTAACGAATCCGGCGGCTAACAAGTACAGACCCTGTCATTACGCTGCTAAAGAAGATGATGACAATGAAGTAATTACCAAAGTTTATTCATTAGCGTATATCTTAAATTTTGTTTGCCACTGTTATTTTGACGTAATTCTTTTATATGTACTGTTATCAGTGATAAGATTTATCAAAATCTTACTCTGTTACATACAATTTTATTTTGAATCATTTATTCAAATATCCACTGAAATACATTTTAAAATTGATCTTTCTTTTAGGGTTTCATGACATGCGCTAAAATTGTTTGTGTCGTAATCGTCATCATAGTTATAGTAGCCATTTTGGCATCGAGTTCAACGGGCGGCAGTTCAGGTTCAACGAGTTCAAGTCATCATTATCATCATTATCGTTCATGGTCCTTTGGAAGTCATAAAAGCCACAGCAGTCACAGTAGTCACAAAGGGTAAAAGGCTAATGGCCCTTGATTACAAGTGTAAGTAAAACATATAAATTGTTTTACATTTTAGATTTAGTGAATAAACTTTTGAAAAGATACAATTTGAGACAAATTAATCCCTTTATAAGAAAATTATATTTTTATTAAATATATATTTTATTTTTAACTATTTATTCGTTATCTAATTGGCTATAAAGATCCCTTCTTTTTTTTCGTTCAAAAAAATTTGACTCTGACTAAGCTCATCTCCGGCCTTGTAGTAGCCGAATAATCTACAGTATATTAAAACGTTAAAGTAGTTTTTATCATTTCATTTCACATCTCCTTTCTGAACAGTTTAATTTTTTTTATCATTTTGTCTGAATTTAATGAAAAAAATATTGTTATAAAAATGTTATATCAATTTGATGATACAAAAATCGTACTTTAAATGCTTTTATAATTATATTAAGAATAATATATATTACGAAATACTAGATATTTTTCACTGTGTGTATTCTATAGAAGAAATATTATTTATTAAATTAATGTTAATTTAATGAATAATATATTAAAAATAAATTAATAATAATTTATTTTTTATTTATTAATTTAATATTAATTTTTATTTCAGATTAAAATATGGATCAAGAAATGAACTAGCTTATATTATATACGTCTACAAGAATTGACCAAATAAAAAGTCATAGCCAGTTTGTTTTAATCATACACCGTTAAGTTAAAACTACGAAAGTGATATTTTCATTCCAAAGCGAAAACAAAAACAAAGACCAATAGAGTGATATCCAACTCAACAGTCATCCAGTAGATTTAGTTTTTAAATAAACTAGGAAAAACTTTTATTAACACACTACAAGATCATTATAAATTTTTCGACTACATTCAAATTACTCTTAAACATTTTCACGTTTGGTATTGAACTGTAAATCAATGCAATAACAAGATCTGTAAACTAATTATAAAGTTATAAGATTTTATCAAGAATTTATATAAGAAAAAAAAAGACTGAACTAGATAATAAACTGGCTATATCTTGCTAGTGCGTGCCGTTATCTGAATTTTCGTATTCACATGTAGTAGTAGGATTTTTTTAATTTAGATTGTACATATATGTAGGTAATTTTATATAAAATGTTACATATTACATAAAATATTAATGTACAAACTTGTAATGTTATGAACAATAAAATTATTGTACAAATTGTTAATATTTGTGTAGTTATAAAGTAAAACAATGTAAATATAGTTATAATAAGTTCATTTTTGACTTAATAAAATAAAAAAACAAAGCAGAAATTTATTCAGATTAATTTGGATTTGTCTTGAAAAAATTTTAAAATTTGGATAAAATAGGAAATCACATTAAAAATTCATAAATATTTGGCATTCTTTAAAATTTTACAATATTTTTGTCTAATTTTTAATGTTTTAAAATCTAGAATCTCTTTCTTTAGATTCTACCGATGTTCTTTGGTTTTCCAAGAGTTTATAATAGTTTTTATCTAACTTTTTTTAGGTGTAGTTTTCTTAACAATTTTGGTTTGTAATCTACTAGATATTTTGTATCACGTAATATTACGATGTCTTTTTTTTTAAAATCCTTTTTAATTTTCCATAATATATCAATTTGTGATTTGTATTTTCTCTCAGTTTACAAATTGATTTATTCAACGTTAAGAATAGTGAATAGTTAGCATTGTATTTGATATTGTAATTTCGATTTGTTCGTTTGTAAACTTTAAATGCATAATTATTAGTTTTTATAAATGTATTATCAATACAAGAAGCCCTTAACTTATCTAAAGAAAATTTTATTACTTTCGTAAAGCATAGAAGTATTCAATTTCCAAACAATTACCTAATTGTAAGAATTTTAGTCTAGGTAGAACACTTTTTATTTCATTTTTGTCTGTTTTATATTTTATTTACTGTAACTTGAAGTATTACGTACAATGCACCTGTTAATCTACGCTTAAACTACAATCAGGACACAGCCTCTGATATTCACGAAGCTAAACGGAACTGCATTTTTTAATACCATTTTATTGGCTATATATGAATATTTTAAACAATTAATTTCTAATCTAAATAATTGTATCTTACATTATGTTATTTTCACAATATATTATAAAAATTGTAATAAACCAAACGCGCATTTACTATTCCACGCCTGTACCATATTTTTATCACATTCGCAACATTAACTCGATCCCCCTTCCCATCCGTTCTTCATCTAATAATAACCCACCGATAACATCCTTATCAACAACAGCGATCACAATACTCAGTTTATCATTTCACGATTTGTATACAGCACGTGGATCAGGTAGTTCAGAAAACAGTTCAGCCTTCGCGCGTCACGAAGCACGATGGGTAATTCCCTCCAACTCGCGGCCGGCCTCAGATCGTTGCCGAGCCACGGCACTCAGTCGACTTCCGATTTTCGGAGCTACAAGAAGCTCGTAGCATGGTTATACTTTTGGCCGTTCCCGTGACAGGACCACGATCGATTGCTGCTGACGATATCGAACAGGGAATACCACTTCAGACGATCAGCCAGGGCGTTTACGTGCAACATTTGCCCCTGGAACCGGATATACCGGAGGTTCATACGACTATACGTAATACGAGGCTTAGGCCGTGGGTTCGAAGGGTTATTTCGAAACGTGATAGAGACAAGTGTTTTGGCTACAAAAAAGATGATTTGGTAATTATAAATTTACTTTTAATTTAGTTTTTATTGTGATAAGGTTTCAAAATATAAGGTTTTAGTTTGGCTGGGTCTGGAATTGATTATCGTATATGGTGCTGCATGCGCCATAGCACAAACAGTATGCTGATTATAGAAATATCGGAAATTTCAAGGTTGTCCTTCGAAATATCTGTATTAGATTTCTTTAGATATCGAGTTTTAACTTAAGATTTAACAATAGTAAACACAATTGGCAAAAGCACCTTATTGTTGTAAAAGTTATAGAAAACCAGAATATATCCTTTTAATATTCTGTACAGATTTCTACCTCAGTTTCACTTGGCTTTAAAAAAATTTATTCTGTTATTATTTAAATATAACTGATTCACTGAAATTCGCCTTAAAATTATAAATAATATAAAATTCTTTTTCTTTCAGTTCGTAAACATATATGTTTTCTTCATAGTTGCCGTCGTGGTCATAATTATAATGACAGGCATTTTAATTCCTAGGAGAGGATAAATACTAAAGCATAAATACTAAATATGTTTTGTATGACTTACAAATGTAAGTAAAATATTCACATTGTTTTAAATTGTTTTGTTCCTAGATGAATTTTACGGTATTACTAATTAATGTTAAATTTTTGTTTCAGATTATAAGACTGGATTACGAAATAACAACCTTTGCTATAAAATCTTAAACTATTCGAATATGTGTTGATAACAATAAGAAGAATAAATATATACATATATAGGCAGAATTTGAGATTAGTGAAACGGCAATGTGATAAATAATCTTTTAATTTTTACTAAAATTTTTTAATTTACTCTTAAAATTTACTATTTGATGTACAACTGTAGTTAAATATTAAAATCTTAATTATTGATAGACTTTATTATAAGCAGCAGAGTTTGAATGTTGAAGAGTCTGTATGATTCGGTATTTTTTAAAGTAGAGTAACGTGGCAGTTAGCACGTGAAAATATAAATGATTGACATTGAAAAACCGGTTTCAAGTTTTTTCAAGTTGGATCAATTTTTAATGTATAATATGGATAGTTTTATATTTTGTACATAGTCATTATAAACGTTATAAATTTATATTTCGTATACATATAGTCATTATATCTTTTGTATGAAATTTGTATAAAAATCTAGAATAAAATGAACAATAAAATAGTTTTTCAAAATAACCAAAGTCAAATAATATTTACTGCAATTCCCTTGGTTTCTTAATTGTTTCTAATTATTGGATTTGGAGCACAATGAAATAATTTTCACGTATTTTTGCAAAAATGATCAAGCGTTGCTAATTAAGATTTAATAGTAAAGATTCCCAGGTAGAAAGTTTCCCCATTTTTTGACCATCGGTTGGCCAACTGTGAAGAATTAGACACCCACTAGCCTATTTTTAAAGACTTGGCCAATTTGATTGGGGAAATTTCTACCAGGGTTAAAATATAATTTTATAAGGTTCTAATAATAGTTGAATAATTTATAATCAAAAAATAAAAACTTGCAATTCTGAATATTTGGAAATATTAAAATTTCGATCTTTTTAACTTTCTTTGCATTCGAAATCCTTCATTAAAATAATCTACAGCGAATGTTCGTTAACTTGAATATCTTTTGATAAGACATGAAAATAATCTTAAACAGAATTGATTAAATAATAACACTGATACCATTATCATTAACATTGGATATCATAAAGCCCAATCTACCTTTTTACAATTCACATATACAACGCGTGCTTGAACGTAATTAAGAAAACAATACAGTCTCCTCAAAAATAAAAAAACCCTATAATCACATCAACAGAGAGCCAACTATAGTAACATCGCGCGTCAGCGAACATTCGGGAAATCCCACTTTGCTAATGTAAAAGGTAGGCGTAGAAGCAAGAGAGCTCAGTAGATTACCCACTTTCAAAGGAGCAAGAGCTCGTGTAGCATGGTTATATTTTTGGCGGTTCCTCTGACAGGGCCGCGATCGATCGCCGCAAACGACATAGAGCAGGGTATACCTCTTCAAACGATCAGTCAGAGTGTTTATTTGGATGATCTGCCATCTCCACCATACATCCCAGAGGTTCATGCAGCCACAAATTATGAGGATAGACGTACGAGATCGGCTGCACTGCCGATTTCCAGAAAACGAGATGCACGGAGAAATCAATGTTATCGCTTCGACCGCAGAAAAAGACAAATGGTAGTTATTTATAATTCATAGTTATGAACTTTTTTCTATTATTTATTTCTGAAGTAAAATCGAAGTTTTAGAAAAACAATATATTTTGAAATTCTTCAAACATATTAACTAATTTATAAAATTTTGTATCTCAGTTATAATAATAAGCATATTTTTTATGTTTTAGGAATTGGGCTTGTCAACTAGAATCATATTTATTATGCTTGCTTTTGTGATAATTTATGCGATATTGAGCTTAGTGACGAAATACTTGAAATGATAATCTGCTGAATTGCTTAGATAAATGTGATAGCCTAAAGGCAGCTTCATCCCATGATTAAGACTATGTTAGTTGAGACATTTTTTTTGATAATGGTAAGAATAAATTTCAGATATTTTAAAATTTTATCAATTTTAATTTAAGATATCCATTCACAATCAATAATAAGAATTAATAATCTTATTATTTATCTGTATATTTAGAAAATATCTCTTTCACTTATCTTTACATTAGTATATAGTTAAATATAAAATCTTAAATAATATTTTCGTTGTTATTAAAATATATGACTTTAACAGTATTTTTATAAAGTATTGATACCTCTACCAAAAGTCTTCGCGAATTTATATTTAAATTGATATTAACTTATTATAAAGACTCTGTTTTCTATTTTTGTAATAAATTATTGTTTTATTTTAGTAAATCTACCGCAAAAGTCTATAAGATCAACTACTTTTTTAAAATTCATAAAAAAAGGAGTTTTTCGTTGTAAGAAGTAAAGTATTCTTTTTTATACAATATTAAATATAATAAGATAATATAATAATAAGAATAGACAGTCATTTTTTAAATTAAGATATTTTTACTGATTTTAAACATACTAGCTAAAGTTAGCGCCATATATCTAATCTAACCTAAACTTGATTCTCGCGTTCATTCTAAACGATTAATCAGAGTCGAGCCTATAGAGGCTTCAATTTTTTGTGTTGCTTTTTTTAAGAGGAAAAAACTTTTTTATTTTGTTTCAGATTTTTCAGTTGAATAAAACATTTCGTGTAAAAACGGCGATTTTCAACTACACTACTCAACATGAACATACTCGTTGCAGAATAGACACCATTTAAAATTTTACAACATACAAAGAAGCCAATTTTTGAAAACTAAAAATATGGAAATAATTTAAATCATAAAAAAATATATTTCATGTGATATTTTTTAAGTGGTTAAGAGTGCAATATGCATATTTTGTATCTATACCTAAGAACGTACTTATTAATTTTATATATGTATATTAAATTTCAACTTAAATAATTTTATTTAATAACCATATAAAAAGACTGATGCAGAAGTTATATAATTTTTTTTTGATAAAACTGATTGTGACTAGTTTAATTTGTAAATTATTATTGGTATTAAAAAAATGTGTTATTTAACCCCGTTAGAGTGTACAAATTTAACTCACCATAATTATGTAAGAAAAAAAGATAGAATATTAAATATGAATGTTAAAAAAAAATTCTTATGGTATTTTTTTAATGACAAGGAAAGAACCGCTGTAGCTAACTTTCATTTTTTGAGGTTTTTATTAAGTCAGACCCATTTATTGTAGCAACATTGTTTTATTAAATCTTTCTGATCCACGTGAGGCAATTGACAAAAATTGTTTCCTACTTTACCGTCTGCGGTTTCTAACGGTAACTTCAGAAGTAATAAGTTAAGATGTTGCGGCAAATAACATGAAAAACATAATGTGGATAAAATAATTAAATTTAACATTTATTTAAATTGTGTTGATAAAATAATCTAGTTAATTTTTGTTTAAAAATTAAAATAAAATCATTCATAATATTTAATCATTGAAATAATTTTTAAACAAAATTAATTTATGCATTTTATGTTTTCTTCAAAAAGTTTTTCACCTTCATTCTTTTTCTGAATAAAAATTAAACTAATGAAAGTATTGTTTTGTTAATATGTTTTTTTAAATGTTATGTATATACAATTTATCTTGCCAACCTCGCTAATTCAAACTTTTTTTAACGATTATTAATAAAATAATAAATTTCACAGCTATTAAAATATTTATCTTGTAGCGAATGCATTTGTTAATAGTATTTCTTAAAAATTTATCGCAGATATATGTAGAGCCTTTTACACCAAGTAATTGCAATGAATTTAAGTAATTGCAAGACATTTAAGATACCTAAAACAAATTAAGACTAGCAGAAGGTTAAAGAAACTATCGCTTGGCAGTCGTACCACTATTCTCGCGTTCGTCTAGTCATCGGAAAAAGACACATAGCGTGCAGTGTGTCGAATGCTGTCGACTGTGGATAACGAAGTTTTCTCCTGGCAACATGAAAAGAAGAAAGAAATCACAGAAAAATCATTTCTTTGTGATTCAGTTAATTATTATTTGAGTGATTCAAGTTCTACGCCCGAATCTTTTGTTCTTTTAACATTTTGTAAATCAAAGTTCTGAGTTACACGTTAAATATTACCCATTGCACAATGAAATATTTTTAACGCTGCGGCTAAAATGGAACCTTGCACATCTGCAGCGAACTCAAATAGGTGAGAGTAGTCTTTTGTTGTTTGTATACACGCGAATGATTTAAGCAACGAAACGGTTAGTGTAAATTTAGTTTTTTAATAAAAAATCTTTTGTTTCATTGATGAATAAAAATAGAGTTACAGCTTTATTTTACAATCGAATTTAGATTTTATTTACTTACTGATATATAATTCTGCCGAGAAAAACTATTAATTTTTCTGAATTAAAATACATTTTTATAAATAACAGAAGTAATGTAGTAAAAGCGGACAGTGAGAAAAACTATAATTGTTAACTCAAGCTAAGAACAAGGAATTTTTTATTTTAGAACCGGATAGTTTGTTTGGAAATTCCAACTCGAAAACTGTTTGCTATGCAATTAAAAAACTTGTATATTAAGAATGCTATTTTACTCTCCAGTTATTTAACTTTTCACAAATTTTTCAAAATTTTATAATATTTTATTGAACGATACAAATAGCTTGCATTAGCTTTAGTGAAAATGACTAGTAATCAAAGGTAATCTGTGCAATGCAATTTCTTACGTGACGTAACTTTTATCGCGACAAAAATTCACCTTACGTCACAGAAATAAAAATAATTTTAATAATCGTTAATTATAGAGAAAATGAAATTTTTCGAGACTGCAGAGAATCTTACAATGCAGAAGAACATTCTGTAACAAAATTCAGAAGAGTTTCGTCTCAATACTGCGCTACGATAGCTTCCAGTCTTTTAACTTTATCCATCGGCATGAGTATCGGATTCTCTACGATACTGATTCCTGAACTGTACAAGAAGAATGCAGAAATAGCCGTTACACTTGAAGAACTGACGTGGATTAGTATGTCATATATAATTATAAGTCCTTATTATAGTTAATATCTACACTAGTTTAATTGCAGAACATAAGTTATTGAATTTAATAAAAAAATGAAGTTTCCTTTATTGTAAAATTGTAAGGAGGTAACGACCAAAACGCTTTAGGCCAAAAAAACTTTTTGCCACGAAAATTTTTAATGTGTTGTAAAATGTCCCCTTATCATATCTTAAAGACAAGCTACAATTATCATATCAAATTTATAATGCTAAATCATCATTTCTTAATCAAAGTTTAGAAACTGAGTAAACTGAATGTTGTTTGTAGAAAGATTTAATGATTCCGTTTTTAGAAAGAAATCTAATTTCTAATAACGTTAGTTTCTAAATTTGTTTTTCGCGTATGCAGGAGATATCTTTATTTAAATTGAATTACAATTTATTATTGTTCAATATAAAATTATTATATTAAAATAAAAAAATAGTCAATTTAATAAAACATTCGTATTTAAATGATATTTAAAATCATATCATAGTTTTAACCAAGCATAATTTAAAGTTGATAAATTCTGTTTCCTAAATGATGTGACTATTTTTAATGCATAAGTATGAAAAAGAATGCTTCTATCGAATTAGCGGTGACATAAAAATAAAATCTCGCGAAGGGGAAAAGTAATGACTAAGCTTGACGCAGTTAAAACTTTGTCGGCCAATATATCTTTCAAAAATTATAAATAAACTTAATTTTTTTTTTAATTTTCTCAGAAATTACTTTTCTTCTATCCTCCTTTAAAACTTTAGTAGTTTAAAACTGCTTAATCTTAACAATCAAGTACGAAACTTCCAAGCCCAAATCACAATTAAAACATCTCCCCAAACACCCACCCACCTCTCATTTCAGGCAGCCTGAACTACATCCTGATAACCCTGGGCGCCATCCTCAGCGGCGTGATAGCCCAGTGGCTGGGCCGTCGCACTGCCATAATGCTCCTAACGCTACCCTACGTCATCTCCTGGCTGATCCTCCACTACGCCACCGACGTCGGTCAGCTGTTCGCGGCTCTTACGCTTTCCGGCCTCACCGGGGGCCTGGCCGAGTCACCCACCCAGACCTACGTCGCCGAGATAAGCGAGCCAGCCTTCAGGGGCTCGCTTTCCGCGACCGTCTCCATGACCATGATGATCGGCATTTTCCTCCAGTTCCTGATCGGAGGCTACGTTTACTGGAGAACGCTGGTGCTGATAAACATTGGATTTCCGCTCGCCTGCCTCGTGGCCATGAGCTTGATGCCCGAGAGCCCGCACTGGCTTGCAAGTAAGATCGATTCCCGTGTTTGTTTTTTCGAGAAAGTGGGTTGCGTGTGGCGATGGCAGAAAAAGAGAAAATAAAATTTGCTTTCTGAGTCGGTGGAAAAAAACGGGTTTAGACAATGGTATAGTCGAGTTACTGGATATGCAAACGAAACTTGCTGGAGATTGATTTATATAGCTTTGGGAATGTTATGTAACGCCGGCGTTGACAAATAGTACGTCTGGCTTGTTTTGGAATGTCGTCTTGTTATAGCCGGGGGAATCTACTTACGTGTAAATTATCGTATCCGTCGGAAACAATAGTGCTAATTTTTTATCTGTTTTAAAAGACTCTAGTAAACGATTTTTTCTGTTTTATAAAGCTTATTTACAACTGAATAAACTGGATTCCCTAAGTACCACTACAATTTTCCTTAACTATTAATTTCTTTTTTAACAACTTCAACTTTCCATTAATTTTTCAACTCCACCATCATACATACTCACTACTTATCCATAATCCACAGGTAAAAACCGTCTGGCCGACAGCGAGCGCGCGCTTAGCTGGCTGCGAGGCTGGACCACAACCAGCCGCACCAGATCCGAGTACCAGCTTCTCCTAGACTCGATCCACAGCCGCTCCGATCCTACCTCTACCAGAAACAAGACTCAAACTACTCACCGAAGATCCCTTAGAGAAATCGTCAAACCCTACCTGCGACGAACCGTCTACCTGCCCTTCACCAGTGTCACCTTCGCCTTCTTCATCAGCTGCTTCAACGGCAGCACGCCAATACTGACCTTCGCCGTTCTGCTATTCGAACGACTGGACTCGCCGATCAACGAGTACACAGCTACGATGCTGCTGGGACTGCTCAAGGTGCTCGCCTCCTTTTCTCTTATATTTCTTATTCACTGGACGGGGAAGCGAGTGCTTATCTTCATATCACTGGCTGGTACTGGACTGACTCTCCTCCTCGTCGCTGTCTACGCTTTTCTCAAGGAAAACGGCCAGGTTGACTTAAAAGAGTGGAGCTGGCTGCCGACGGTTATGATTCTGTTCTCGATTTTCGCCTCGACCTTAGGGATTAAGGGGATCCCTTGGATCGTCGCCGGCGAGGTTTTTCCTAACGATGTGCGCAGTGTGGCTTACGGACTCGTTAGCTCCACCTGTAATATATACGCGGCGATCGCGAGTAAAGGATTTTTGTATATGGTTAATGGACTGACGCTGGCTGGGACTTTTTTCTTTTTCACGGTGGTTAATGTAGTAGGGCTGATAGGACTTTATTACATGATGCCGGAGACCGAAGGCAGATCGCTGAAGGAGATTGAGGAACATTACGCGGGAGTGAGGAACTGGAAAGACCAACGGAGGGGGGAGCAGGATATTGCTCTTAATTCGTTGAAGAAAAGGAGCAGTGTGTAAAGATTTTTTAGTGATGAGGATTTTAAGTTTTATTCGGTTTCATGTTCTGTGCACTTTTTTTCAAGTGATTTTGTGCGAACTTGAAATGGAAAGATGGAAAAGTTGATGTTTATGTAAGAAGGACTGATTGGTATTTTGTTAATACCAGTTTAAGAGATTAGAATGATAAGTAACTAATTTGATAAAGTAATGTAATTAATGAGATGATTATTAAACGAATCTCTTTTTATAATAAAAGTAATTTTCTCAAATCATTATCCTTTTACACACATTTAAAAAAATTAAAATGCATGAATGAAACCTCAATCTTAGTATAAAATGGTAAAATCCAAAGACGTAAAAGATTTCGTGAAGTGATAAACTCAATAAAAAGTGATTCATGGGGAATTTTGTTCCTTGGATAAATATAAATGCATTTTTTAAAGTAATTTTGATGACAAAATCAGTTTTAGTCGATTCAATCGGTATAAATTATTATGACGCTGCAACCTTTAATAGCAAATACATACAGGTATTATATCTACAGTTGCTTGTGCAGATTGCTATCAGGTAATAGACGCAAATCTTCTTAATCTTGGTATATGAATGAATCTTCAACGGGAAGCGATCTTTTTTCCAAAAAGAATGTGTTGCATAAAAAACTGAATTTTAAAACGAGAAACTTAAATTAAAAAATGATTAAAAATAGAATCATTTTTAAATATTCTCTAAATAAGCAATAAACGTTTAAATTTGATGTTATTTCAATAGAACAAACATAAGCTTTCACTGAACGCAAAATATATATATAAAAAAAAAACGCGAAAATATAATAAATTTTTAAACAAACCGTAATTGTAATTAATCTTTAAAGTAAAACATTTTCGTCGCCCGTACTTCATTGAAGTATTCGCGCCTTACAGGATCGCATCATACGACTGGGAAATGGGTCACGCTGTTGGAGAAAACATCCATGCAAGGAAGCGGTAGCGGACTCGACGATGCAGGCAGAAACCAGGCCACAATGTTTTTGTTTTGTGTGTCAATGTCACGACAAATTCGATGCCTGAGAGCAAATAATATTCATTCATTGACGACTCATTAAATATTATTAGTAAAATGTTATTCATTTGTGGCTGATATTGTGTTTTGTTGATTTTTTGCCTTAACAAAAGACATTTTTTTATAACTCATAAATGCTAATTCTATGTACTTGTATCTTGAAAATTTTATTTTTTTAACTAAATTTGCAATTTGCACAGCATGAGCTTTTTTAAATTGTATGAAAATAGAAAATATGATTTAAAAGTTCGTCACTTTTTATATACTTGAATATTTACTAATCTTAACTTTATATGTCGTAATAGGAATTAGCGAAACAAAGAATAAAAATTATTAATTCAAATGAAACTACGAAATGTTATCAATTCTAAGCACAGTAGTTTACTTCAAAGGTCACTTGTGATGATTTTTTGCTAGAGGCCTTGTTTACAATGATAAAAAATACATTACAAGAAAAAAACAAGAATATTTAACTTCATACTTGAAAAAATAAAATTTTATGTACAATTAATATTTTGAATTAACAATAAAATTTTCACATGATAGAAATAAGAATTAATTTATAAAGACTATGTAATTATTTACACGTTTAATCTTTTTATAAATATAAATTTATTTTTACAATACTTTAACAGCTTTATAAATAGGAAAGACTGCGAGTCAAAGCCGTATTTTCCCCTATTATACAAACCTGTACTCAATATACACAGTCTCTATTAATAGCACGTTCAAAAATTAAAAGGCCATTGTACTCTAACAATTTTTTAAGTCAAAATTTATTATTGTAGCCTATTTTTCTTTTTAGAACCGAGTCCTACTCTAGCAATTGCGGTATTCAGTATAAAGACTGTGTGCACGCGTACTCGTATAACTGTATAGTGTATAAATCCATCATTCAATCTATTTGTGCTTGTTCACGTGATGATGCAATGGTCTTGAAAGATTAAAGTTCGTGCCGACTTTACGTCAATTTTAAAAGTTTCATGAATTAGATTGAGCAGCATTGGCATGGTTAAGGACGTTCTCTCGCTGTAGCGGTGCTCATCTCGGATTTAAATTTGAAAATTACGTTTTAAGATATTATATAGTATTATCTAATGTTAGAATCTCATATGTTATAATAACTAACTTTATAATGATAATAGAAAGTATCTAGAGTATCAAATATTCTCAAAAGTCGAAAGGTTGGGAGCAACTAAACAGCTATGTAAATATACTAATATCATAGAATTGAAAATTTGGATTATTCTATCTCATAAAAAGGCACCGCTTGACATCAAATTATTTTTCCCATAATTCGTATTATTATTTTACATCATATGCCAGTTTTTCAAAAATATTTTAGTTGAACTAGGTTTTCAATTTAACGAAAGATCTTTCCATATTCACCGTGTATGCTCTATTAGTTTTTTAAAGTTTAGAACCTCCGAGTTTAGATAATTTCATTTTTGAGAGAACATTTAAAAAAATGAGTATATTTGGTATACAAGGGCGTAAGATGGTGTATTATATGATGCTGTATATTATTGATGGAGTGTCCCATCGATCTCAGAAGAGCAATACGCTTACGCCCATGTGACAATATTATTGTTTTTTTATTGTTTGTGTAGCATGCGAATTTATGCACTTTGTATTGAGTAAAAATTCGCGGGCTGTGCGTAAAATCGGATATAACGAATTACATGCATAATGAACATTAAAAGCGATGTGAAATTGCGTAGTTATTTGCATATTTAAGAAGAAAAGTTTTTTTTTAATTTAGGAATTATATTGAAATATTTAATAATTCGCCGACCCTCGTGCACAGCAATCACACGTGGCTGTGAAACTTTACGCCCTTGTTATGAAAAATACTATTATGATATCAGTATGCATAAAATTGCACTTTTAAAAATTTGCAAAATGTTATGTATACTAAAATTTATTTAAAATTAAAAAAAAAAAAATTTTTAAATAAATTCAGAGACAACGGAAATTAAAGAGATTTTGATAAGAAAATAAATATTGTTACATGCATTACGCAAGAACTATTACCTCATATATGAATTTGCCATCTAAAAGTTGGATGTATTTTATAAGTTAAAGATCATTAACAGACAGCTGAAATATATGTGGGCTCGTAATTATAGTTTTTAAACTGCTGAAAACGTGATCTAATCTCTTTTGTGACTGTTGTAAATAAATGCACAATATATTTAAATTATTCAATAAATGTCACTGGTAATATTGCATAGCTTCCTATATATTAAAAATAGTATGTAATTTTTAAAAAGTCACCAAATATCAATTGATTGCAAATGAACACAGCCTACTTTCTTGACTCAAAAATCATTACTATATAGTAAACTTCTTGGTGAGTATTTTTTATAGTCCAATCTCTTTCAAAATCGATTTTTTAATTATTCATTAGGTGCTTTAATAATTCTTTTGTTCCACATCTACCTACGTATTTATGCAAGATCCATTGTGTATTTTATTACCGAAAAAGAACATGATGAGGTATTTATATAACTACTTACACGTAGACTTTCGTATCTGAGAAAACTACATTGATGCAGCCGTTACGAAAACTTGTAATATCTGTTTCAATTTCTTAAGGAAAAAAATGGTTTCCTTAAATTAGAGCATCTCATTGTAAAATTGGTCATGATGCATTATTTAATTGTAACAAGGAAGTCAACGTCTGACTAGATATGTCACTTTTCTACTTGCGCACATACGAGAATAAGTGCGTCTAATTAAACATTCTATTTCCCGCGGATTTTACGGAAGTTACCGTTTCCTTTCTCGAAATCATCTTCTAGCCGTCATCGATGTAATAGAGCAATTATCTATAGGTACTGCGCTTTAAGGTGTATATAACCGTGGGCAGCCTCTCAGTAGCGTCACAGTAGGCTTTCACACAGTGAGAAGACGGCAGAGGCTGCTAAGGGACACAATCAAAGTTAATTTCTTTGCTCAAGATTCATTACTCTAGATCTTCTTTTTATTTTTGTGATTTCTAAGGTGAGCAATGTATATAACTATTGGATTCTCGCAATCAGTAGCAACCGATTATACATAACAATTTTTTTTCAGTTGAATAACAATAGTTTTTCAGATTTAGTCAGATAATTTTTTAGTTTTTGTAAAACTTCAAATTTTTTATTAGTCGAAGAAAATTAATACAAATTATTGATTACAGAAGTGATTTTATGAAACATAAAATGTAGCATGTGTTCGATAAAATTACGTCAGTAATTTTTCTTTTTAATCTGACTAAGTGCTGCTAATATTGAGCCATTAAGATGCCGTTATGAAATTAGACTTAAAAAAACTCATATTTAGCGTCCAGTGTAGATGGATTTGTGATAGGGCAAGAAATTCATAAAATATTCATTTTTTCATTAAAAAACTATCTAATCCATTTTTTGTTAAAGTTAATATTTATAGCTGTGCTGAGCATCCTCGCATAAAACAATGTACAGATATTGGGACTAAACACTATTTTAAAAGTGTTAAGAGTTTAAAAGTATAAATTTGTGCCAAATCAGTGACCCGGGGGCATTTACATTTTCGTGTTAAATAATTTTTAAACTATTAAGGAAAAATTAATTAATCTTTGTTTCGACAATAAAAATTTTATTTTTAATATTTTTGCACTTAAATTCTATTATCTTATGATAATACTTTGCCATTAAAATTCGTTTTGTTAGTTTGATTTACGGTGCATTTCTGATATGATAATTCTGACTTCTTTTATGGTTTTGCTAATATTTGTTGATTGTAATAAAATTTATTATACATGAGAGGTCAAAACTGATGAAATCTTTATCCTCATTTCTTGTATTTACTATTATCATTTCCTTCTTTCTTAGAATAATTTTTGTATTTGTAATTATATCTTGAAAGTAATAATGATAAAACGATTAAAGAAAATGTCCAATGTAGTACATCAAAGGCTTATTGTTTTTATTTTTATTTATCAATTCGCCCTATTTTAATGAAAATGAATTTTTACATATTTGTAACCGATCTCATTTAATATATGGAAAATCATCTTCTTCAACTATTTTATAATTTTAATATATTTTTTTTATTTTTAACTTCCAAGATAACTGAGATTTTACTTTTCTGAGATAACTCATAAAATGTAATAATGAGCTAAAGTAGTCATAAATCATTCAAGTTATAGTTCAATTTTGTATTTAAAATAAGTATCAGACATATGGTAGAATATACATATAAGGAGAAAACTTCCTACAAGCATACGTATATTCTTTTACGGAAATCGACGTATACTCATTATCTCCGCTGTTCTTTTAAAATACACACCAAAGTTTGCCATAACTATTCACTATACTCTCAATCTATTTTTAAGATTAACCATACATTATCAAGAAGATGAAATTAATTTATTTAACATTAGGCGCACCTGTTACATTAATTCAACTCAGTCAATAGCCAAAGAAAGTAATAGAACAAAACACCTGCTACGTACGTGTTTTCCATCTACAAAAAAAAGAAACAAGAAAAAATTGTTGCTTAAAGTAAAAAGTGCAAAAGGTACACTAACGGCCAGGTGTATAGTCAATCAATCGAAACATCAACGAGCTTTGTTAGGCAACAAACTTTCTGTTTTCGTTATCGTTGAACGAAAATTTAAACAGCTGACTAAAATTTTTTTTAAAGACCTGCAAATGTGACGTGAATTTTTACATTCCTTAGTAGCCACTAAAAAGTTCTATATGGCTACGTCGAAAACAAAAAAATAGGTGATAATAAGCCGAAAAATTGGAATTTAAACTTTAGTTCCTCGCACGTAGAACGGTTTTGAAATGACAAACAGACTCCTGTTATTGCAGTAGCTTTTTGCGTGTCTTAAGCAAACGCATTATAAATCTCTTAGCTCTTTCCTTAAAAATTTCACCTTCCAAAAAAATTGTCAATAATGAATTTTTGCGGGGTACAGAAATCGGCGAAAGCGTGTCACTTCCTACTTAGACGCAAATAATCGGATAAAAATGTATGATCGAGAATATTAAGTTTGCTATACTTGACGTAAGCTTATCTAATACAACAAAACACGTAAATATGAAATCGATTTCAGAAAGAATTATCAAGTGTAGTAGTCACAGGTGTGTAAAACAAAAGAACGCGAATTTAAAGAGACTATGTATCTTACATCATCGTCAGCGTTAAATAATAACTTTTCTTTTCCAATTACATACTTACACCTGTTATGAGATTCGCAGTAGATTTTTAATACCTAACAAGACAGTTTATTCTCCTAATAGGATGTAACGTTTTAAAAACGTTGTAATAAAATTTAAATAACGTTATTACATCGTTTAAAACGTTATTATACCGTTCAAAACGTTTGTTCGATTAAAGAAGCAACCCCTTAATCCCCTTAAAGAGAAAAGCAAATCTTCATAACTCCTCATACATCAAACAAAAAAAAAAGTTTTCCTTCAAACTTTTTCCCGCAAACGTTTCCACTGCTTTCCAATTTGAAGCCCACCGCAAACACACATTCAATTCGTGCCTCGATTATCACATTGCGCAAATAAAGAAATTAATCGCGCTTTTCGTGCGCGCTTAGCTAAGCAATTAAGACCGCTCGTCGGGCATCGGCGAGCTTAGATGACCATCAGGAAATGAAATCCCACGATTCGCTGAACTTGGCATTGCGGCTTCTTTGGAAAACCAGCTGATCGCTATATACCTACTCACAACAATTAAAAGCGCTCGGGCAAAACATATCAAAGTTCCATTTTTCATCATATAAATATAAACCGCTCGCGCCGCTGACACGCATCCTCCCAGCGAAAAACATATAGTGTATCCATAAAGAAATTTTAGATGGCCAAACCTTAAACAGCCGCTATATCCTAGCCTCCTTCCTCCGAGCTTAGCGTAGTAGAGGCATATAAAAGCCAGCGCCGTCAATGCCGACACTCGCACAATAGTCCTTTTCGCGCGCACGTGCGCACACACCCACGCAGCAGCCCCGAAAAATATATATCACATCTCGCGCACGGAAACAGCGCCAACAAAACAAAAGTGAGTATGTATACATATAGCTATCATACACACACACACGGAGAATCACGAATATACCCCTACCTATATAGGTAAGCTAGCGCGCGCGCGTCGCGGAGTGACGCAAGGTTACATCAGCCGCGAGGGAGATGCTTTAGCCAGCCGCCCGCCGCGCTCTTTCTCTCTTTCTCGCGGCGCTCTCGGCTCACTACGGTTTTCCCGTTCGCAGCGTGAGGAGCGTGAGACGCAGCTGCAGCGCGAGCGCTACTATAAACCCGGCTCTCTCTCGCAGCTCCCACGACGGCTACGTATCAGTATTAAATTAAAGCGCTTCTTCACGTCACGGATCTCATTTTGGGCATCATGAAGAGGTATTTAAATAGATCTTTTCTCCTTTCGATTTCTTTATTTTTTTCTTTCCCCCGTGTGTCTGACCGCGCGCGCGCGCGCGGCGGGCTCTTTCCACGCGCGCTCCGTTATTTTCGTGCCACTGACCTTGGCTAAAGTTCGTCCGCGGTGCCAGACGTTTTTTCTCTCCCTCCCCGTGATATACATGCGCTATTTAAGCGGATCGTCGCCGAGCTTCGCGAGATCGAAGATAAGACGGCTGTCGGGCCGGACTGGCCATATGTCTTGCGTGTGGTATACTTGCTGCTTATGACAAGGTGGCTGTGTTTTAGTTATCGATTGGCGCGAGACGCGGGCACTTTGACTGCGAAGTGTGTTTGTTAATACAATTGGCGAGCTCTGGGTTTTGTTTTTCGCTACTGGAGACAGGTGGGAATTGGTCGGTTTGCTGGGTTTGGTCGATTGCAACAAAGCTGTTGTAATCGTATACTGGCTAGTTTTGGTTGAAACTCAATGCTTCCCTCGATACTTGTCTTACGATTGGCTGTGCAGCAGCTTTCTTTTAGCAGGGAGCTGCTTCGTAGACTGACATTTGTTGCTTATCTGTCGGAGCAACCAATGCGAATGTAAATATCATGATGAAATAGGTCTCAGTTACTTACGGGGGGTTTTATCGGTATAAGTAAGCTGCTGGCGTGTAATATATTTTTATTTCTTTGTGATTTTAGCATAGACGTCAGAAACATGTGGGTGTTCGGCTACGGATCTTTGATATGGAAGGCAGACTTTCCTTACGAGCAGAGGGTCATTGGTCATATCAAAGGCTTTGTGAGGAGGTTTTACCAGAAAAGTACGGATCACAGAGGAGTGCCTAGTCGTGTAAGTTTCATCAAATCAGTGACATTAAATGTTTGAATGTAGTATAGATTATATTGTACTATCATTATAGTGTTGCATCACCTCTTTGTTACATACTGTATTAATTTTTTACACTTATTTCTTAATCTTAATTTGTTTGGAGATACTTAAATGAAGCTATCAACATCTTATTTTTATATATTTAAAAGATAAAGAAGGCAATTTAATAATTACATAGTTTTTATGTATCCATATGCCATTTCCAAAATTTCTTTCAATTTCTTTTTACTCTAATTAACTTTTGAATATTCTGCTTACCTAAAATATTGTTTTTTACAATTAAAAAAAACAATTAGTACTACATAATATTTAATTTATTAATAAAATCTGCAACAAAGTAGAAAGTATTTTTTTGTAAATTATATGATAATATATTTCTATATTTTATTTATTTTAAGTTTAATAATTAGTTTTCAATCAAATTATTTATTTAAATTGGTATTTTCAGCCTGGCCGAGTTGTTACTCTTCTTGCTTCAAAAAACCCAGAAGATGAAGTTTGGGGATGCGCATATAAAATAGCTAGTGAAAATGTTGAAAGTGTAACAAAACATCTGGATCATCGAGAAAGAGGAGGTTACGAAAGAGTAGATGTATTGTTCCATCCTCTCACAGGAGATACTCCATTTCATTTATTTATTTACATCGGTCATGAAGATAATCCAAATTTCGCAGGACATGAAGATATTGACACGATTGCTGGACATATAGCAGAATGCTCGGGATCCAGTGGACACAATACAGAGTATTTATATAACTTAGCAACAGCAATGCGTTCAATAGCTCCAAAAATTTATGACGAACATTTATATGAATTGGAAGACGCAGTAAAACGTATAGAACTATTGAAAAAAAAATCATTAGAATTTGATCGACATAATCATAATATAGCTGTTAAGTAAATTATTTAATTTAACTAAATCAATTTATTTAAACTAACTTTTTTATTGATATTATAATTGGAATTCTTGTACGTGAAAAAGTACAATTAAAATTTATCATATATACAAAGATACTGATATTCAGTGTCAAGTACTTAAGCTTAAAAAAGCAAAGTTTACATCGTCATTTGAAAATTTATAAATAGATATACAAAACAGCCTGCTGATGATGCTAGCAAATATTCCATATTTATACTGTTAAGAAGTGTACAAAGATTTTGATCAGATGACATAAAAGTAACTATATATATATTTAAATGAAAGGATTCCAGAAAGATTTTAACAACTGTTTATAAAATAGTATAAAATGCACTGAAGTTTTTTAAGATTTTGAGTACATCCTAAAAATTATTTCTTATAAATAATTATTATTGTAAATAAATATGCTTCGAAGCCAAGTTTGTGATCTGGAAATTGTGATACTCGTAATTCTTTTTGAATAAAACTGCTACTATTATAAAATAATACATTTGACTACTATTAATTTATTGTGCATTTGCAATGTACTCAGTTTTGACATAGAAATTTTTATATTTTAATTATGTCTATTACAAAAAAGTTCAATAAGTATTAAATATTTTAATACAATAATATTATACAAATTGTGTTTTTATTTTTATATTTATAGAAATATTTAAATACTATTTTAACTATTTTAAATGTTTCAAATATTTTAACATTTTCTTTTTTGCTAGTAGATATTTAAATAAAAAATTCATTTTTTTTAATGCAAAATAATCATTATGCTAAATTTTTCGATTGGTAATAAATTTAAAAAATAAAATTTCCAAAAAGATTTATTTTTAAATTTTAATAAACATAATTTTTATTATCTGTAATACAAAGTTCTGTTTAAATTCGCGAATTAAAAAATTTTCATAAAATGGGATAAACATAACGTCCAACAGACAATGTCGCAAGAACAATTATATCAAGGTAACGTAAAATAAGCCCTAATAATACAAGATATAAAAAAGCCCAAATAAAACTCTTCTCATTCATCTCATAATTTCAGGAAACCCAGGAGAAATCGAGTCCCATCTTACAAACGTCAGAACAATCTGAAATTTCCCGACTCTCCGAGAAGAAAACGTCGAGGACTACTTTTCACGAGAGAGTCTCTTGGAAAGCAAGAACGCTGGAGAAAGAGAGAAACATCCATATAGAACGAAGCTACGCGAGAGAACGAACCAAGGCCCGACACGCAATAATCAGCTGGGGTACAACAACACTGCACTGGTATTGCTTGCGCAAGTGTACGTATACTGTATAGTTGTGTGTTGACTAGATTCTGCGCAGCTCTCACTCTGACGATCGGCCTGACCGTCGTTTTTACCCATTTTTAGCGGCACTTGCGTTATGAGAAGAATGGCGAAATCGCTTGGTTGCTGATTACCGCGAAAATTTAAGCGGCGAGGATGAAGTCGTGACAAAAATTGGTGGAATTATATGCAGTTGCAACGTATTTAATTTTTAATGTTTTTTGTCTTTCAAGTTGAATAATTTGTATTTGACTCAGTAACGTAATTTACTAATATTTTTGTTTATATTTTCGTTTGTAGTTATACATACATATCTGTAATATTAAATTCTAACTGCATATTTTTTAAATGTTTTAATTTACTATAGACATTGATGCGTAGTAATCATTGAAAGCCAAATGTAAACATTACATATATCTAAGACATTTCTTAATCTATAAATAAGATTCCATTAGATATAAAAAGAAAACAATTAATTAAAAAATAGTGCGCATAACTTTATCCAATTTTACAACTTGCAATTTAATATCTATTATTAATTTCATTCAATTTGATTATAATCACATAACGAAAAAATAAGATTTCATACAAATATTCATTTAAAGAAAATTGTTTTGTAGTAAATTTATTTAACACATTATTGTTATGCACATAGTCTTTACTAGGACCACAAACAAGTCTCGCTTTATCTTATCATCACTGAATCCCGTAGTATTATATTTTTTGTAGCAATAAGTACAATGTTCAACTGACATAATAGCGCATATTTTGAGTTATCAAAATATTAAAGTTTGTTTATATCAAGTAGCGATTTTAATCAATCAATAGAGCACCGATAGCTTCAAATCACTGCCGACGGGAAACAATTTTAGTATATAGTTTTTCGAAATTTTCTTTTTCATTTTCTCGCGCGCACACTTTTACTAAGAACTTTTTGTAAATCTTATTAAAAAATATTGTTTTATATAGTAATAAATCGACAATACAAAGAATTATTTTTCAGAAGAGTGTTTTTATTAACAACTTTTGAAAGAATGATTTTCCTGGCTTAACGAGTACAAAGTAACGAGACTGAACTTACAGTTATTATTATTAAAAAAGAGTATTATTAAAGAACACTTTTGCATACTTAGCTTCTTTTGTAATAGACGACGTTCCCAGAAAGTGTACCCTCCTATTTAACTATACTCTATAGGAGTCCACTCAATCTTCCCTTGCGTTTTTGGGTTAGGGAAACGTTGATTGTGTTCTTTAAGAAATGCACTCTATTAATTAATACGTCCTAGATAAGAAAAACGAGTTGACCTGAACCTTATATCTGATGCACAAAATCTACAGTGTGCACTTACCGGCGTTAATACGTGCTTTTCTACAGGAATTTTAATATTACTAGATTAGTTTACACGAGATTAAAGGTTAATTAAAGTTAACATTCAAAAAATTAAAATGTAAATAGAAACAAATGAATAATTTTTTTAAACCAATCAGAAACTCAAAAATAGATTTAAACTGCTGATAATCAAAAGCATCCCAATGTTGTATAAAGGTGATAACGCTATCTCTTGCGTGAAAATTATCTTGATATTTTATTAATTTATAATTTTTTACAAGAGGTAGTGTTTGTTTAAAATGTTAAATTGGACTTAAATGTTATTTTAAATTATGTAAAATGCGCGAATTTTAATCCGAGCTGTACCTCCTGTTTACTTCCAGTTCAAAACGCTGGACGAGATAAATTACACATTCCAATAATCTCAAACATTTCGGAGTGTCATCAATTTTTTTTAGAAAACAATAATGTTCGCATAAAGCAAGAGAGAAATTCTTTGAGAACAAAGTAGCCCCCACTCCGGACAGAAATTTTGAAGAATCGCTTTTGTTTCGAGCTTAAAACGATTTCGGTAAGCGTAAGTATGATTTTGTTTCTTTCATTCACAAAAAAAAACTGATAAAGAAATTTAAAAAGTCATTTATGCATGACGTTTAGATTCAAGATATTTTGCGGTTCATTAACGATGCGACTCATTAAGATTATGACTGAAACTAGTTTTTAGTAACCAAGTGATATAACTGATGTACAGAAAAAGAAGTTTACTTGTGAAAACTTGAATCGTATTTTCGCGGGTATGCTTTTATTAATTCGAACTTGAAATAAAAGTAATCTACATTTTTAAAATTCTATAATATAAATAAAACAGCAATTTGATAGACTGCTGTCATTTAATTTAATGCAAATAATTCTGGAAATTCAACAATAATTCTGATATCAGTGTATCATACAATTTAATATTCTTAATTTTATTTTAAAACTCATATAAAACTTTAAAAGAAATAATAGAAGAATAAATCATTCCTCAAAAAGCGTAAAAAGCTCTACCAAACCACCTAACTCCACTCAACCCCCAAACCTCACCAACTCGTCTTTTTCTACTTAAAACTAAAAGCTCGCACAGCCTCAGCTCACTCTCCTCCAGCCGGTCACAAACCCACGTCCCTCTCCCCGTACCTGACCGTCCCACAAACCCCGTCACAAACATCCAGTCTCGCCGACAGCAACAACGGTTACATTTACACCCACACACACACCACTTATACGCAGGCGCGTGTGAGCTGTCAAATATCTGCAGCCCAGCCGACTCGCGCTCAAGAGCAAGACAGACCTACACACCACACACAGACACACCTATACTCAAGCTCGCTCGCGTCCAGCAGCACAGCAGCGCCCGATCGTCAGTAGTTCGGCCCCGCTACTCGGGAGAGTCGTGCCACGGCTCTGTAGTCGCAGAGCGACTTTGCTCTCTCAGCCGCGAGCCTTATTTTCTTTTTTTTTTCTTCCCCCCGACTTGACGGGCCAACAAACAAAGAGCAGCGGGATCGCCTAGAACAGGAGCCCCCGGCGGGACGCATCCGGGTAAGTCTACACACTCATCTACCTCTCTCTTTTTGTCACCGCCTCGAAAAGCTGCAGAATCGCGCGATCTCGCTCGCTATAACATCGCGGCTCGCCTTTATCTACTGACGCTCGAGCGGCCCAAGTGCGTAGTAGCCTCGGCTGTCGTCGCTCCTCTGTCTCTCTCGTATATAGGGGACACACTACATTTAGGCCCGTCGACCACCGAGCGAGCTTTTTTGGCCGCTCTAAACTCTGGCCCTAAATGCGTAAATAGGTAAACGTTAGATAATGGCATATATACTCTGGATATGATACTATAGCTCTGGCGACGTCATCTCGCCTGAGATCTAGACAAGGAGCGAGAAAGAGAGCGTACGCCTCTGTGTTTTGCGCGTATATATATACTTATACACACGCTCGGAGAGTGGCTTTGTGCGAAACAGAGCCGCGGTAGGCTAGTGTGTATTATACACACTTTTTTCGCTCGTCGCGCGCGCTCTCCTATATATCTACGCGTCTATGGGCTGCGTGTCTTTCTCTCCCAGCAATGGCTTGTACATTTTGCTCTCTTTCTCAGCGCGGAATGAGAGAGAGAACGGCTGGGGTTTGTTTTTGTTGTTGCGCGTATTGATTTCTGCAGGCGCGCGTCTTCTCAGGTGAGGCTGCGGCTGGCTTTTTTAAACAGGTTCGCTTATGATATCTGTATGCGTTTTCTTTGAGCGTTTGTAGGGTTGATACGCGCTGGGATTGTGTTTACGGATGGCGAGGCCGTTTGAATGGGAGGAGATGGAATCTCGATTTTACGCTGAAACTGCGGGTAGTTTTTGTAGAGGGGGCTGGCTGCAAAGCTGCGCGCCTGCGGCTGGATATCGGAAAATTACAACGCGCCTAGTAACAGGCGTTTTCTAGGCCGTAAATACATTTTGCCTTTCTGCGATGTAATGCTTAAGTGCCGAGCGAAAATCGTTAATTGACGCGGAGAAGTTACTCTGTTGGGGAAAGAAAATATTGGGGACAGGAGAGTCGGGTTGGCTTGTTTTTAAATTTTTTTTGATGTAAGAAAAATGGAATATTCATGCTTAATGCGTTTTATGCGTATAAAGTGTGTATTTTACTTACAGCACGCTGAGTTTTGTAGTCGCCAAGAAAACATCGTTCTGCACTCCAGACCAAAACAAAGGAGCACATTAGCGAATTTACTATTTTTAGAAGTGCGAATAGTGTGAATTAAATCGTTTACGATGCAATTATTTGATATGGAAATGTTGCTTATTGAGCTCTACTTAGACAAAAGATACTTAACATAATGATAATGCAAATTTTGAGCGTTGAATGTTTTTAAGATTAGCATTGAGAGATGGCATTATCATTAATCAAATTTCTTTGTGCATATATTTGTTAAATGCAGTGCAATGACGCCTGGAATCAAGAACGCGCATCAGTTTCAGCCTTTTAAATTGATAAAATATACGAAGATAAAGTTGTTTACAGTGATCGTGGTATGATGATGATTTTTAGCATTTAATTTCTTTTATAATCTTTTATAAGAACAAATAGAAAAATCCTACATTATCGACCACCAAAAAATAAAAAGTAAAATTTTTGATAACTTATCTTTATCTTCATCTGTTAATGTACATTTAATGTTTTGATAATCGTAATGACCTATTATTTTCTTTAACATTACATTCTGTTTAGAATATAATGTTTCAGTAATAATTAAGAAAAAATGTTATTTCGCCATTTTTATTTCATACATTTTTCTTAATCGATAAAACAGATTCCAAATAGTTTATTTAAATGATGTAAAACATGAGGGTTGTAGATTGATTCGATGAAGAAAAATATTAAGCTTATACAATTATTATATAGAATTAAAATTTAAATTAACCAAGTCAACCGAGTAATTAATGTTTATATTAAGAATTTTATAATAACTATATTTTTTTAAAGCTGAATGTATTTATAAAAGTAGTACAAATTCATATAATCTAAAATATGATTTATTGTTCTTACAATGTTTAATATGTATATATTTGCATTTCATATATTGATTTCTATTTGCTCATTATATCTAGAATGATTTAGCTTTGGAATAAAGGTGCCTTTTTCATATCTACAAATATAATATAATATATTACAATTATATTTTTAATTTCATTTGCCTAATAAGAATATTCAATATGAAATTTCTGTCAGATTAAATACATATCAAAAGTTAAAAAAATATTTGAATTAAATTAAATAATATTTAAAAAGTTATTAAAATATTTTAATTAATTCAATATATCAAAGACGAGTAAATCATTATTGATAACATTGAGATTACTACATATTGCTAAGATAAAAAATTCAAATTTAATATCAATGACAAAAAGTAGGATAAATAGGTACATGAGAAATACTTTAAAGAAGACGAGTCGCGACCGATTTGGACGCCTTTTACGTGTAGGGGACTTTCACTGGGTTAGTTCGTTGTGCGAGTCGATTTCGCGCGCAACAGTATAGTTACATTCTTGTTGAAGCTAACAAAATAATTTTTCTTAAAAGATTCAATTTCAATTGACATACAAATTAATAATATTTCGATTTCGTAAGAACACGCTACTATAAATAATATTTACAAATAAAATTAATTTCAGTTACTTATAATTTTAAATAATTACAATAAGTAAAATCCTTAAAGTAGTACTAAAACTTAATTGGTTAAAAAAACTATAAACAATTATTTCTGTACAAATTAAAATTGTGTACAAGGGTTACGATGTCTATTTTAAAATGACCCTTTCAGACCCGAATTTTATTTATCTCTTTACCCGAGTAAAAATATTTTTGGCAACATCAATTCGACCATTTAAAAGCTTTTAGAATCATAATTTTCACTAAATTTTTAAAAAGAAAATAAAAATTTTTATGTTTTATATTTGCCTATTGGAATATATTACTTATATTTCAAATAATGTTACATTTATATAATTGATTACTAAAAAAACAGATTAAATAAATATTAGTTACTATAAACATATACATGTTTTCATACTATACTAGAAAAATAACAAATTGCATTAATACCCTATTAAATATTTTTCAATAAAATTGTAAGATAATTTATGCAAAAAAATTATTTGCAACAATTACGGTAATATTAACCTAAATGACAGACGTAATAAATAAACCGTCTCATTAAAATTCCTAAACTCCCGGACTTTGCGATACACTTTCAAAAAGCTTCCGGATTTCTGGAATTATCTGCCGGGTCCGAAAGGCAGATTAGAACCAGAGAGTGTATTTTAAATAGCACACACTCGTGAAATCACGTGTGCGGCTGTCTACACGTGTCTGAACGTATGCTACAAGTTCGAACTCGCACAATTTTCTTAGATAGCGCGAGATATTCTTGCGCATTTGTTACGTCATACGGCTCAATCCTCGTTGTACTTACCGTTTATCGAGCCACGCGATCGCCAGACTTTTTTCTGTACTCTTCACTCGGAGGTATTTGCCGAATCTCATTCAGGCTTTGGGCTCATGTTCTTTGAGTAAAGGCATACATATGGCAAAATTCCTATTGTAATGCTAATTTTTGTTTGATATTAATTTTATTTATTTTGAATTAATTCAATTTTGAATTGTTCAGCTTGTAATACTTTTTTTAAACGTGAATTCTTTGCTATGTACAAGTATTTTATAGATACTTAGATGTTATATTTTATATTTTGTAACTTTACTTGATTTCAATGCAAACAATTGCTATACT
>JAPYZA010000276.1:0-34875 GCA_030522685.1 Eupelmus azureus
GTTCAAGGAATCGAACTACAAAGTGATCTCTTACGACGAGGCGGCTCATATAATTGCGATCGAACTTCACTTAAGGTAAGTTCGTTTGATCGTTCAATTTTATTTCCATTGGAGCTATTCCTTCTAAAATGTCATTATGCATCGGATCAAAAACAAAATTTTTAATACAGTGAAAATAACGCGAAGAATGCAAGGCACTATTTTCTTTGACTCCAGTATTCTTTTTTATAAAATCTTGTTCTTGTTTGCTCTTTCTTTCTAGTAAACTTTTTATTTGATTATCATGCATATCGACTGGTGTATTCACGTTTTCATGAAATTCGGGCCGACTGATCATACACATGCGACAAAACCGATAAGCTGATGGGCTAAGAAGTCCATAAAGTTGATGTGCAGCAAGTCCATCTGCACAAACTGCAGCAATGGATGCACGAAGCGTCAATTCTACGCCATCGATTATTGTAGGTACTCCTGAATCACTTTCTAATCGTCTCAAATCTAGCATAAAAGGTTTTAATATATTTTTCATACCATATTTTTCAATGTCAGCTGTATGACATAAAATTAATACATGTATGCCACCTAAGGTTGAATTTATATACTTTGGTAAATTTTGAATAGTATAATAAAAAGCGTCTATTTTGTAATATAATTGAATTCTAAGCGCATTCAGATGCTTCTGAAAAAATGGATGCGTCTTAAAAGAATAGCCATCTCTAAAATTATTTAATAATCCATTGACAGAATCACATTCAGAATAAATATGTTGTCTGATTTCTTCGTGAGACATAATTAGTTTTAAAGTCTCTATAATAGGTACGTATTGTACAGTTTCATAAATTCCTTTCTGCTGCCATACTTGATTTTTTGAACTGAATCTCTGATCATATCTTTTATCTAGAGCAACTTCAATAGGATCTATGTAATGATAATTACTTTTAAGAGCATTTACTTGACCTTCGATTCTATTCATATTTTTAAATAAATCGTTAACTTTCAATTTAAAAAAAAAAAAATTGAGCTTTATTACTTAAGTCCATATCTTTTGATTTTAAAAAATCGTTAACTTCTTCTTGAACAAATTCAAATATGTAGGAGATTAAAGGCTCTACTGCTTCTATTGTTTTATTTATTGCTGCACCAGTAAATGAAGCCGACGCTCTCAAAATTGCTACCATCTTCGATGCACTTCGTTTTAAATTTATTTTTGACTTGAGCTCTGAAGAATCAGTGTTAGATGTGTCTATTGGGTTTTTATTGGTTTTATTCTCCTGATTAAGTAAAGAATTATCTAAAGTTTCCTTAGATGAAGAATTTACTACTTGATCAGGTTCAGAATGCGACATAACATGGCACTTTCATAAGTGCTGAATAAAAGAGCCAAAATTCGAGAAATTTTGTTTACAATTTCCTTGCTTACAAAAAAATTTGGAACACTTTGATTTTTTAAGATCACTATGACTAATACTAAAATGACAATTAAAGTTTTCGAGCCCTTGAAAAATTTGTAGGCACTCAAAACACGTAAACTTATCCATTATAATACAGGATGCTTTGATGGAAAAATTCAAAACACCTTTTAATATTTGAATGATGTCATCCGGGATGCTTCGTGAAAATAAAAATGCTGCAAATGATTCTACACTGTACAGAGTATCCTGTAAAAATATACTATGTTTCTTTATTTTATTTATTTTTTAGGTATAAAAAAAATCTCTAACAAGGAAGACGTTTTGTTATAGTATCAACTGCTTAAAAGTAGAAATTTATTACAGGTTAACTGATGTCAGAGTCGAACAACATGCGACCAACCTAGTTTTTGTTGAAATTATTTTATAATAACTATAGGGCAATGGTTAGGGCGCTAAGGTCATAAAAATATAATAAAAAAGAAATTGCATGCGTTATACGGCTACATCCTTTTAATCCTAGTCCAAAATCTCTCGCGTATTATTTATAAAAAAATCAAGAAAAAAATATATAAACAACGAAAAGATGAATTTAAATTTAACCTACAAAAGATTATTTTAAAAATTTTGTTTTAAATAAAATCTTTAATTAAAGCAATTCTTGTTAAACTCTTACCTCAGGTAAATTGATTCTCCGCTTTGGCATCGTTGTTAACGTATCAATCTATTCAATCTATAAAATTAAAAATAAAAGTGGTATTTTGAATGTTGATAATTTTATTTTTAATAAAAAGAAATAACTAAATATTTGTGTTTAAAATTTAACTTATCCCTCTAAATATATAAAAATACATGTACTTACTAAAATAACCGCAGTAACTACGTCTTTTTTATATGCTTTAAATGTTCAAAAAAAGAAATAAATATCTGCAGCTATTCTCTATTCATCCGCACAGCTATAGGTTAAGGAAAAGGCGTTTGGCATATCAGAACGATTGTTTGTATCTTGAGATTATTTAAATGTTACTATAGATACATAAAATCGAATGGAATTTAGTTTTAATAAATTAGTAGGTTACTTCTTATAAAAAAAATCTGAATAGCCAGGTAGTAATTTGTCGCTCTATATAATAAAGTGAAATTCATACGCGTAAATAGCTCACTCTAAAAATTGGGGTGAATTTTTTGAGTCTACGAAATAGAGTTGAAAAATCAACTCTATTAGAGTGGAATCCAACTCTAAATTATTTTAACTCATTTATAGAGTAGCGATCCCACTCTAAAAATGTTAGAGAGGTCTATCTCAGATTTTCGTAGAAATGTTGGGAAATAGGTGAAAAATGCTTCCAAACATGTCCTGAAACCGGCAAGTGTGCGAAATTTCTTTTTTGTTAATAACTTTTTTACTACTAAAAATCAGGAGTGGAAAACATATACCAAATAATCCAGGCACTGTCCCGGACATAACTGCATAGTCGGTTTCCGGGTTCTTAATTATGTCAAAAATCGACCCTTTTTTTCGTAGGTTGCTTGGCCTAATAGTAATTATACAGTAACACATAATGAACAAATTTTAATCTCAAAAACGACGCAACCGTTGGCACTAATAACTTACATATTATTAGAATTTGCGGATGTAAGTAAGCAAAATAAGCATGGCGGATTAAATCAAATCTGATTAAGATTGTAAAAAAAAGACTTAGAAGTCTTAAAACTTTAGTTACCATAACTTAAAAGTGAAAGAAAATTCTGGTATACGCACTGTAGTAATTCCTACTACGTTGCCTCTAGTAAACGCTACTAATTTAAAAGGTTAACGTGACTAGGTTTTGATTACTAAAATAATAAGGTTAGTAGTTACTAGAGAACGTAGTAATGCCAACTATATTTTTTTCTCAGTGTACGAACACATCTTGAAGTTTCATTAAGATCTGTGACTCGAAAGTCATATACTCTTCTGGTAAGTAAAGTAATATTTGACAAAGCAATAAACTTACGAAAAAAAAAACTTAAATAGTTTTATGAAAGGGAAAATGTTATGGACAGAATCGACGTTGATAAAACTATTTTAGTTAAAAATGCTTTAAATTATTAACAAACGAAATAACTATTTTTACGAGGGATAATGTTCGATAACTTAAACGCATAAAAAGAGTAATAAAAACTGGATCAAATAAAAGAAAATAAAGGTCATAATCATAAATATTGCTAAAGTTCCTCTGTATTACTGCTTAATCTACATTTTTTTGTCTTGGGCTATTTAACAGTTGAAATCAGATATACCACTGAGTGAATAACAAACATGAGCATAAATTTCCTAATGATGATCATCCGGCGCCCAATAAAAAATATGACCTAGTTTTATCATTTGCTTGATAATCTATTAATCCATATGAACAGGAATAGCATCATTTACGTATCTAAATGTAATCATAATTTTAATTTCGTTAGATACGATTAATTTGATTTAATTGAATTTAAGATTGATGTTTCTGTAATAAATTACTAATTTTTATGTGTTAATGGTTTGATCAAAAGTCAACACTACAAATTTTGGAGAAGAGAAGAGTGGGTACAGTAGATATACTTATAATTTTTATTCAAATATTATATTTATAAAAAATAAATTTTGATTTTTTTGAGAAATCTAACAATATAACATTTAGAAATTATATTTAATATTTCATTAATTAATGCAATATTAATTAATATATAATTAATTTATAATTAATGCTGTAAGTAAATTAATCCAAACAATTGTTCTACTATTATACGACTGCTAAGGGATGAATGTGAATAAGTGGTCTTGTTATTGCCTTAAAAATCAAGACATAACAATAAAAGACCAAATTAAAAATTTTTTTTAATTTCATCATTTTTTGTGCAGTACTATCCATAACTTACACCTCGCAATATCTGATATACAATATACAATACGATATATGAATAGTCAAAAATCTTTTAAAAATTGGTATGAATAAATTGATGTAATAAATAAAGATGTATGTTTTTTTATTAAAAAACAAAAATGTACATAGATAGAAAATTATAAAGACTAAATAAGTATTTTCAAAAGACCAAGATACCAATATTTTTTCCAAAATTCTTCAGTTTAAAACACATAAATAAAAAATAAAATTATAAATCTCAATTAATAGTTATTTATTTATTATTCTATTGGAATCAATATCGGGGGATGTCTTAGAATAGTATGGATGCTTTTCAACACATAATTGCATGTATGAGTTAGTGAGCTTGTGAGTGAACTACGCGCAAGAGTCTGTGAAATGCCCTGTTTGGATAAGTGTGTTAAATGTGCGATGTATGTCTCGATGTATGTATGTATGTCTTGTCTCTGGTATTAGTCAGTGTATGCTTGACGCTGGAAGCGCGCAGACGTGTTTTGTCAAAGTAATCACTTTTCTTCGATGTGTGATTTAATGTATTACTATTTTTCTAAGTGCAATATTCAAACAAATAATCTTCATGTAAAAATCTTTAGTGTACACACATTCTACCTTAAATATGTGTAAAATATAGCCTAAATATTTACATTAGTGCATTCCAAGAATATATTGTGTAAAATAGTACTTTATGCAGTAATTTAAACACATATTATCTGACTACATTTAAGTCAATTTTTAACTACGTCTTTTCAAAACCTTTGGTAACTAACTGAAATATCTAAATTACTGTATTGAACATTTATATTTGTAATTTCATAAAACAATGAGCAGTAAATAGTAATGTAAGGTCAAGTAAGTAGGTGAGGTAAAAATCTACGAAGAATATTAAATAAGAACTTTAAATTTATGTCACAAAGATTAAGGGCTCAGGAGTCAGTTAAACCCTGGGAAAAAATGTAATTATTATTATTAAAGAAACCTTTCCTACTCCAAATATCCATTAAATTTTAAAATTTGGCCTATTCACAACTTCAAAAAGTCTGGCCCAAAGCTTGAAAGCCTCTTCTAAAGTCGAACTCTTGTTTTAATGTACTTTGGTGGTTGTCACCGGATTTCTAACCAGGAGAGTGTCTAAGGTGCGGGTCACAGGTCTTAACGAAACTTTGGGATATGTTTTTAGGTACCAAAAAATGAGCAAAGCCGCAACCGTACGGTCTAACGCTTCAAAAACTAAACTTATGGGCGTTTGAAGTCTTATTTTAAAGAAAATGTGGAGAAAGAACTTCTACTTGAAATGTGAATAATTCGGTCTAGCAATATCCTCAACAAATTTTCAATAACTGAAATAAAAGTCGTGAAAGCAAGCTTTAAGGTGCCTTTTCTAGAATTAAGAAATAACAATTAGAACCAAATTATATTTGTTTTAAGTTAAGAAACAAATGTATACCAAAAATCATCTCACTTTCGCAGGGCGGTAATTTTTGGTACTTTCGTTGCTCGACTTAAAACAAACATAACTTTGGTTCTAATTGTTATTTCTTGATTCTGAAAGCAGCAAATTAAAGCTTACTTTCTCTACTATTATTCCAGTTATTGAAAATTTATTAAAGACATTTCTAGACCGAATTATTCACATTTCAAGTAGAAGCTCTTTCTCCACATTTTCTTTAAAATAAGACTTCAAACGCCCATAAGTTGAGTTTTCCGAAGCGTTAGAACGTACGGCTGCGGTTTTGCTCATTTTTTTGGTACCTTAGAACATATCCCAAATTTTCGACAAGATCTGTGATGCGCACCTCAGACACTCTCCTGGTAAGCCAATTTTCAACGGATCACCTTGAAAATTTTCAGAGATCTTGAATATATCTATCCCCATAATATGACAGTACTGAAATTTAGTTAAAAATAAGTTTAAGTGAATGTTACGTATATTACGTATGTAATATTTACAAAAATACCTAAATTGATAATATTTTCAACTTTTTATACGTAACATTCACTTGAACTTACTTTTAACAAAATTCCAGTACTGTTATATTGTGGGGATAGATATATTCAAGATATCTGCCAATTTTCAAGGTAATCTGTTGAAAATTGACTTAAAAATTGACTTAAAAATAGTAAAGCTCGTTTTAATACCCGCATTTTTTTACGCATGGAAACGCGCTTCGCGCAAGAAAAAGCTGTTTTATTTTACATTAATTTTGAATATTATAAAAATTTGAAACTGAGATTAACAATATAGTAAAATAAGACAAATTTTTAATCATTTTGAAACTATGTTTAATATTACTTTTCGCTTGATTAATATTACTTTCAATTTTCAAAGAATCACGCACACCCAAACTTCCAATACTTAATGCATCTTCTAAAATTGTTTACAGAAACTTTTATGATATGATTTATAAAAAATACATTTTGTGTACTTTTTTAATACTGTTGCTTGTATTTTCTGTTTTGTTTATACAAAAATTTTTAATAAAGATTTTTTTTATTAATCTTTTTTTTTACTTGCAGAATTGATTTTTTCAAAATTGTGTTTAATGGGCTTCCTTTTATAAATATATACTTAATTATTCAAGCGAATATTAAAACCTGGATATAGGCCCTTTTTATAATAAGTACGTAGTAGATATTTATATTTCGTTAAAGTATTAAATTAACTCGCAATATTCAAATACTAATACATTTTTCAATCTAGGCTATATACACATCATGAAAGAAGTCAAAAGAATGACTAAGTTTATAGTTTTGGTTTTTTCCATAATTTTATTACACTTTGAGATATGCTTTTGTAAAAGTCAAACGTTAACTAAGAATCAAAAAATCGTTATCATCGGCGCCGGGCCAGCAGGGATCGCAGCAGCATCAAAACTGTTGGAAAACGGTTTTACAAATATAACAATCTTGGAAGCAGAAGGCCGTATAGGTGGTCGCATTTACACTACTCAGTTCGGTAAATAATTATTTCATATAGTTTTATTTACTATAATAGATGTTAAAAGCACACGAAAAATAAACTTGCTAAACGAATTTACTTCAACAGTTGTAAAAATGCAAAAAAATATTTCATTAGGGATAGGATCTCAAAATCATTCCGAATAATCTTAAATAATGTAAAATAATTTATTTTATTTGTATTTTCCAATGAATACGCCAAGTCAACGCTTCGGTCGTTTGATCAGAACTGCGCGCACTTGCGAGTTTTCTTTTTCGCGATGCAGTTTTCCCTACCACCATATCAGGAAAACGCGCCAATCTCGCGCCTTTCTTACTCTTCGCGGAAAGGTGCGCGACCCGCGAACTCTCCCCATTGGCTGCGGAAAAGCGCGTAACTCTTGAACTCGGGCCTTCCCTCACTACTGAGGAAAGCCGCGCGCAATCCCGTCGATTTTTCTATGTTAAATTTCCTTAACGATAATTTTCCATTATACTCTCGCGGCCTCGAAAGGGTGGACGTATAATTGAAACCATAGAATTTTGTTTCTCCAATGTGCGCGGCATTCTCCTGTCAAAGAAACGTCGTTCCAGCGGGGAGAATAATTGTGGCCTAAGATAGATGTTCGTAGACAATATTTTTGAATTTTTCCATATTTTTATTTATTTAATTCCAATACGCCCATCCTAGCCACGGCGCCTGATTCAACCTCAAGTAAATTTTTCAATTCACTTATTCACGAGAAATCTTCTCATTATTCATGTCTCTCTCTAATTTATTCCTTCTTGGTTTCAAAAACATTTCTAATTTTGCCGCCATTAGCTTCACCAGTGTCTACAATAGAAACATATTCTGTAACGCAATAATTTTGTAAAATAATAATAATCTAAATCGCACTTATTACAATCTTTTTCTTTTAATGTGTTTTTGTAATAACACAACGTAATTAGGTTTTTTATTGAACTTTAGTTTATTTCGATTACAAACAAAATTTATAAATTACAAGGATCTGCTCTAATTTCTAATTAATTCTACTCTAATTCCTCCTTGTACAAACTTTGTACATTATCAGAGGTGAGTAATCTTACATGTTTTTGAGCTGAACGTGTTCCCGATCGTTTTGAATGTAATGTGGGCGATTGAACAGCGAAAGCTCTATTTATGGATACAAAGCTCGGATATAAGACACAAAGCTAGACAGACTGCTTGTGCGTAGAGAGACGTAAAGGCCTCAAGGCCGCGTGCACGTATGATTTTCGATCATACGGGGCCGCATTTTCTGTCCACCGGTCGTATGATTGATCAAAGGACAGAATAATGTCGCGACAAGCGTACAGGCAGACTCGCGGACGTTCGCCAAATGTATATGTAATTGAAACGCATTACTAGGTAACCAGCTATTGTTTAACATGTGGGAGAAAAGAGTTGAGGCACTTTTTGCTTGAGCTGTTCAACCGACCGGATGTACTTCCCTTGTAAATTAGTTAAAATAAATATTGAGATTGTTTATAGTTCAAATTCATATTGTTACTATTAAATATTGTTGTTATTAAATAAACTTCTTGTCCTAGACGTATAAATTCGCCCTTTGCAGTACGTACTTTCGTGACTCGCACGATCTAATCAGGTCCCGCATGCGTTTCGATCATCGTACTTGTTTCCACTCATTCCTCGCCGCTTGATAGATGACAATGAGAGCGAAATAGCCTACTTTCAACTGATCTACTTTATCTGTCCTCTTTTGTCACTCGAATATCGTAGGCAGATATTCATGGTAGCATCGCTCCATGCAATGTTTGACCTCAACAAATATTGTCAATAAGACTTTCTTCAATGGAGTTTGTTTGCGCATGACCACATGTAGGGCTGATTCTACGGACCGCACTAATCCCTTCAAAACTCCTGCCTTATGAGGTGATTCGGGAGGATTAAAATGCCAGCTTACTTAAGGTTCGGTTACTTAAGGCGTACGCTCGCTGCTTAGATTTGTCTAGCGATTTTATTGATTAATGATACGTTATAAGACGGATGTGGATTTTATTATTTATACCACCTGAGAAATTTTTCGCGAATTCATAAATTGACATCAACATTTGTTTAACCTACTTAACACAATAATATTTCAAAATTGTCAAAAAACCGTGATGATTAAAAAACTGTTTAGTTAAATTGTTCACGCGTATATGTGTATTTGTAAGTATATTTGGATGCGAATGTGTATGTGAATATTAGCGTTTTGATATTTTGATGAGTGTGTGTATTTTAATGTGATGGTGCGAATGTGTTTATATTTAGGTATTTGTATATGTTTACATATAAATCAATTTATTTTATAACAAAATGACAGTGATACTTAAAGATTCAAAAAATGATAATTATTGCAATAAATGTAGATATTATTGAACACAGGTAATTATTCGGTGGATCTCGGTGCTCAATGGGTACATGGTCAAGAAGGAAATGTAGCTTATGATTTAGCTTATCCGCTTGGTCTGCTCGAAAAATCGGACAACCCCGAAGATGTATTTGAACAGGAATATATCGATTCTTCTGGAAATCACTTACCCGAAAACCTTTCAAAAAAACTATCAATTTTTTTAATAAAATATGTATTTGAAGTCGAATTTAATGTTGATACCGACGAAGCATCAATTGGTGAATATGTGGAAAAAATGTATGTAAGATCAGTGAGATAGGTCGTTATATTGTTTTATATTTCTAAATTTTCATTAGGTTTCATCAGGAATTTGAAGATAATGAAGAAGTCTTGCACAATAAGGAAAAATATTTGCATTCGATAGAACTAATGAAGCTAACGGCGGATTCAGCAGAGTCTTGGTATAACATTTCTACAATAGGCTCAGAAGAATACAAAGAGTGTCCAGGAGATCAAATGATTAATTGGAAAGAAAGAGGCTACTCAATGATTTTAGATATATTAATGGTATGCAGCATATTTATAGGCGTTATATAAAGTAAAGACAGAAAGTTAATGTAGAATATAATCTATTATTATACGCAAGCTCTTACTATAATCAATGTTTTATTTAAAATGCTTTAATAAATTAATAAATATTAATTCTTAGAAACGTTACCCTCGACCTGAAGAAGAACTTCCAGTGTTGAATAATACAGTTATGAACACTGAAGTTAAATTAATAGACTATTCAAATATAAATGGATTGCCAATTTTAATATTTACGGAAAATGGACAACTACATAAGGCTGATCATGTCATAGTTACAGTTTCACTAGGCTGTTTAAAGGAAAAGCACACCACACTTTTTATTCCACCTCTGCCAAAAGACAAAGTTAATGCTATCGAGGTTTGTTAAGAATTAAATTAGTTTTCAATAAATTAAAAGAATTGATACTAAAAAGATCTTTTTAGAATTTAGGATTTGGAAGTGTAACGAAAATTTATTTACTATTTGATAAGCCCTTTTGGAATCTTGGAAATAGAAGAAGTTTACGTTTTGCTTTCCTTTGGAACGACGCTGACCGAAAAATTATTGAAGCTAGTGTAAGATTTATTTATGTTAATCAAATAATAAACATTATAAATATTTATTATTTTTAAAAATAAATTATAATGAGAAACATGTAATTATTTGAAGATTTTTTATGTTTTAGTCTGAGAAAAAATGGTTATTAGGAATTTTCTGTGCTATGACTGTTGAACACAAACCTAATTTGTTAGAATTGTGGAGTTCAGGAAAATATGCTAAAGAAATGGAAACAATTTCAGAAAGTAAAGTTTTCAATTATACAACCGAAACGCTTCATCGATTTTTAGATAAAATATATAATATAACTGATCCAGTAGCAATGTTAAGAACTCAATGGTATAGCAATCCTCATTTTAAAGGGACTTATAGTTATTCAAGTGTCGACTCAAAGAAAAGAAATGTTCACCCGGAAATATTAGAAAAACCTCTATCATCGAAACTAGTAAACTAATATTTTTATAAAATTTATTATTTTAATTCTTTTACTTTAATTATTATATTATTTCTTCTTTTAGAATATCCTGTTTGCTGGTGAAGCAACTTCTATTAACAGATTCTCAACTGTTGACGGAGCTATTGCCTCAGGTTGGAAAGCAGCAAATAGATTAATAGATTATTACAAAAACTAGTTACTAAATACTGGAAAATTTTGTACAGACAAGAAATGAATATGATACATAATTATTAATAAAACTTAGTTATTAATTATAAATTTTCATCTTTTTTTATTATATCTGATAAAATTACGACTTCATTTTCTTTTTTAAATTCAACTAAGGAGAAATGTCTACTTAAACATATGTAAATAAAGAACAACTTGTGTTATTAAAATTCAATTTTATATTTTAAATATAAGAGTTATTGGACAGATTTACTGATTGATTAGTGAACCTAAGTTTAGAGAAATTATTTCAAAATTATAGATAACGAAAACAAATTTTATCAATTTTATAATATAAAAGGTGATGCTTCTGTGGAATCATGATTATCAATTATTTAATGTTATAGAGTTACAATTTTCAACAATTTTCTTACATTTTCAAATTGTTTACTACATTTAACAAAAATATAAATAAATAAATTAATTTTTACTTTTGTTTTCAAATAAAAGTAAAGTAAGCTTTTTGTTTTTAAATAAGTAAAATTTTAATTATACTTAGGAGTTTTTATTTAAATCATTTCTTTTGCAACTGATTTTTCATATGTGTATGTATATATCTACGTATGTATTAATTTAAGTTTACAGTTATAATACATTCAAGTAAAAAAATTAATTTTTATAAAAAAATCAGTATAATTTAATTAACAAATTAAACCGTACGGTGTAGAAAACTAGTCCTCTATTCTATTATCAAACAAATCATCATGCTTTGATGTCATTTATCAATGCATATACCTTTGAGTATTCTGGATATCGTAAATCAACTCCTCGAATAGCAAGCCATCTATGTGATAAATGCATCTGTCTTACTGCAGAAATTGCATATCTATCTTTGGATTCTGACTGATGTGACAATCCTTCAACATGTTTGCGGTACTGTATATCATACAGTCAATGATTTGTATGACTATACAGATTCGTATGATTTTAAAAAAATTATATTTAATTTTCAAACTTTATATTTACATTACCAAACATATATAATAAACGAAAAAAAAACGAATGTGTGAGAAAATAAATAAATGATATTGGTTTGTATTACAAAAAATATTGATAAGGAAATAAATGTTGTAACTTCCATTTCAATTTTATATTAAAAAAATTAAATTCTAAAGAATAAATACTAAAGTAATTTAATTTAAGTTAATTGAATTATAAATAAAATAATTGTAAACAAAAAAATAGAACTGAAAAATCATACATTTTTTAATAGAAAAATGAAAAAAAGTTTTTATAATGTTTTGTAGGAGTTCTTTACAAAGGATACAGGTAGGAAATAAAATAAAAATGCACAATATATTGTTTAAGACTTATCATTAATATAATTTTCTTATTCTGCATTATACACTCACGGCCGCACACTCGGTCGTACGTGTGTGTATAATTCACGCATTACAGACACACATATAAGGAATATTAATTGGATTGTGTGGGGGACTTCGATTTCTTTTTATTTAAATAAATACCTCTTATGCTGTAATTATCTTATAATCACATAATCATCAATCTTAGTTGCGAATGATATGTACACAGTTATCACACATAGAGATTTTTCACTTTAAACGGCATTTTATTTACTTTCTTTTCATTTACTTATCAATATATAACCATTTATTACTTTTGAGCTTGTTTTCGCTTGTGCTAAGATAATCTGGCAAATTAAATGCTTGCATTGGTGTTGTTAAGTACTATCTACATATTATTTGCTAATTTCTCTGGAATCAATCGTTACTTAATGTACTTAAAGTTATTCAAACTTTGTTAGCTAATTAAAGCATAAAAAGCAGGCACACACTATCGGAATTTTTTAACTTTGTGCTTAAACACTTTTATACATTTTCCTAATTATTTCGTTTTTTTTATGAATTAATAATTTGAAATTCTTTCAATCTAATTAATGTTTTTTTAATCACAATTGTTTACAAATTTTCAGATTTTAAAATTTTATAATTTTGAACATTGAAAATTCAGTTTCGATTATTTACGTTGTTGAGATATCAATGTCTTTACAAAAAATAATATTTAGCTGTTATTTTGTATGATGATTCAGTTGCTAAAAAATTCCTTATTTTCAATAGTATTTTTATAAAGAAAATATAACACAAATCATGTTTAAAATAAAAATTTTTATGAGCTAAATGGTTTTAAATATACATTTAAGGAATTAAGGAATTGAAAATTTAAACGCTCATTAATTCTCATCAGTGTATGTATTCTAAAGCCCGCAAAAAGGTGTCAAAATGTTTTTTTGTTACATTTTTACTCTATTTTTTATCACTGGTATAGTATATGATATGTAATATATATATTGATATGTTTGTTTACTTTCAGTTTTTAAAAACCTTGCGCAAGTGCACGATAATAATCGCATATTTCTCAGCTACCAATAAGGTTATCCTACGATTCGATTTTTCCTCAGTCGTTCAACATCCATTGAAAAAATGTTACATACTAGTCACACAATGAATTACATGCATTAATATTGATGTAAATATAATTAATCTTAAATATATATCAATCAATATTGATTACTATGCAATCACGTAATGGGTATGTAATATTTTTACTTTCTTGACGAGAAAAGAAAAATCCAATCAACGAAGGATTCGATGTAAAATGCTCTTTTCTCGAAATATGTAAGTATTTTACTTACAATAATTATGAAACGACGTAATATTTTCTCGCATGCTTTTTTACGTAACAAGAAATTCAAAATACGTTTTTCGCTACTTTTTAACTATCTTCGTGAAAGTTTCTTTGTAAGTTTGTTTTAATAAATTCAATTCATTTGTAGATTAACCTTATAACAGAAAGATGATTAAATTTCTTATCTATGAACATCGGTATATACTATAATAGTTAAATTATAGAGAAAATAGAATTTACTATAAATATGTTGTTTAATCCATCTACTTTAACTATGAGAATTGTTAATATATACCTATTTAAAGTAAACGTTTTCATTTAAAAAGATATTTCACATAAATAAAATAAAAATAGTTAATTTTTTTTTATTTCATCAAAATAATCATATTAAGTTTTTAAAATAATTTATATTCAAAGCCTATTAATAGAACTTCACGAAGAATCACTAAAAAGAGCTTTAAATATTACTTTAACTATTTTTTTCTTTTTTTTTTCAAATAAATCGACTTTATCGTACCCACTCGTCGAGGGCATTCATTTTTTATCCTTTAGAACCTGCTAATATAAGAAAATTCTAAAAAGTACTCAAATCGCACCATACGCACTGCTGTTGCGTTTTTCCTATTCTACTAAACATTTATGTAGATTTAATAACTAGATTAATCCACATAAAGTAGAACATCAAGGATTAATATAAATTATTCTTATTGATTAAAGTTTGTTTACTTGTCTTTTTTTGCAGAGCAGTGTCCACATTGGGAGTCTGCAGTCTAGCTCAGCTTAACAGATCTTTGCTGAACAAATTCTGCAAAGAATTGCAATAAATCATTCATAAGTTTGATTTTCTTGCACAGCAGTGTCCTTTTCAATTTGTTTGTCTCGTATCAGTAGATCTTTACTGAAAACTTTTATCGAATCGCAATTGATCATTTATAAGTATAGGGTTGTTGCACAGCAGTGTCCATTTCAGCAGATCTTCGCTGAATATTTCAAAGTTATAATCAGATATTCGTTCTTCCTTTTTTCTCTTACAGAGAAGTATCCTGTTAAAGTTTGTGAAATTTAACTTGATTCAGTTGATCTTTTCTGAAAGAATTTCACAAAATACAATTACTTTTTTAATTTGTTCTTGTTGGTTGCACAGCAGTAATCGTTTAGATTTTTGAAAAATCTATTTCATCTCATTGGTTCTTCAATTATAATATTCACACTTTGCAATGTGTTATTTTTTCTTCGCCTTTTGTTGCACAGCAGTTTCCACTTATGGTTTCCAAATCTAGCTTGGTTCCAGTGACCTTAGCTGGAAAGGCTTTTCATGTTGTAATTGGTTGTTTAGTAAGTTTGTTTTTTGTTGCACAGCAGAGTCCATTTAGAGTGTTTGCAATCTTCTTTAGCTCAGTTAATTTTAACTGAAAAGATTTTAATAGTTTTAATATATTTTTTTATTTTCTTTTTCATTATTTTGCAATTTTTTTTCATTTTTTGAATGCTCTACTACACGTACTTTTATATAGCAAGTACTTTTCGACTACGTTGGTTAAATATAATTTGCTTGGGAAAGCTTTGTTATAACATATCCCACGAAAATTGTTTGCAATAATGAAACAAAAGGTAATTCATAATATCAAAGTGAAGTTCTCTTTTTATAATTGTTCTTACGTATTATTTATCATAATTAGCTAAGATATGTTTATCGTTTTTATTCATTATAAGCACGTTCTAAACGATGGCATATCAATTGCTATATTGAATCTATTTTCTACGTTACATAAAGCAACGGCAACAGAAGTCAAGTACGAATTGGAGTTTTGAAATTTCTTATGCTAGCAGATCAATGGATTTTTTAGGCGGTTTCATCTGAACCGCGAATGCAAACTAGCGCGAGTTTCACCCGTTAAAAAGATACATACATATCTAAGAAGTGCACGAATGTTGGCATCTGCTAAACGCGCTTGATTTTTTCTTAATTTTCTCCTTATTTTTTACGCATGTCTAACTAGTGATGACTCTAACGTGACACAGATAAAAGAATAAAGAGACATTTACATTTACTTTTTTTGGTTTTCCATAAGATTTTTAACTTTTTTTGGCCAAGCGTTAAGTTTTTATGCAGTCCATTGTTTCGGCCTTTTCTTGTCGGGTGATCCAAAGAGATCGATAAAGTCGATTTATTTCATATTCATTTTTTATCTTTACTGATAGCAAAATATTATTTTCACAGGATGTGAAGAGGCGTGTACTTTCATTTGTTAATTCAAGACGTGTCTCTCAAGACTAAGCGAGTAATGAAGTTCTCCGTGAAGGACACTCCCAAAATTCACTTTACGTAACATTTTTTAAAAATAATGTCTTCATGGAAATTTCTTATTTCCTAATCAAATTATTTTTGTTATAAATGGTTACTTTTCGCAGAAATTCGCCTTTGTGTAGTTGGATAAAAACTAGTCGAAAACTGCACTAAAAGATTAGTTCCTATTCAAGATTTACATAGACGGATTTCTGATAAAATTTTCCCTAAATTAAATTCAAAATTATATATAAAAAAATATAAATTATATTTTTTAGATGGCAATATTTCAAACAAACATTGCGTTGAAATATTATTGCCACTGTTATTTAAAATACTTTCACTTAATTTTTGAAATAGTAAATCATACTTTTTAAAGTTGTGACTCAGCAGCTAGGATAAGAAACCAGACGAAAACTGCATGAAAGTCCAGTTTCTAATCAGTTGTGTGTCAAAAATAATTTTTAATCAACAGATAAAAATATTTTGCAACAGTTACGTCATGAATATTGAGAGTCACGAAAGACCTCAAAATCCCACTAGTCGAGTATTCACAATACACTTGTACACGAGTAATATATAGACAAATTATCATTATCTTTTTTGTATATACCAATTATACTTGTGTAATAATATATAATATATAATAATATTTAATCAATAATTATTTTGTATTGATGTGTTTGTTGTATTTATATAACGAAGTTCTTTGAGTACAATTACAATATGTTCAGTGCTGTTGCAATACTTTTGTTGTTAAAATTCAAATTACTAATAATTACCTCGATTCGGTTTGTTTCTTACTTGTATTGATTCATCCGCATCAACGTTGGACGAAAAAGTTCTCTTGTACATTTTATTTTGAATTTACAGTAAACTAATGAAGGCAAAGGAAACAATATATTTAATGCTATTCGTGCTAGTACTAGTACGCTTCTTAATCTTTTTAAACAGTATTTAATAATTAATAATACACTTTCTTGTATCTATCGGCTCTGCATTCGCGCTGTAGGCGATTTTTTTATTTTAACTTTTTTCTCTAAAGTATACTTTATGATATGTCTTCGTGGTTGGATCGGTTAACTTCATCCATTCCTATCTTTCATTAACATCATGAGAATATGCTTTCATCTCGATAGAAATTGGATATCGTAAAGATGGCTTTTATAAATTTTATATTAAAAAGTGATGATTTATTTATCAAGAAATATTTTCACTAATTATTTGTACTCAATAAAATGTGTCGGTTAAACCATTTATGTTCAATAAATAATTGTAAATGTTATTTAACTCAATTTTTCATAAACGAAAGAACTTTGTATAAATATGTCACATAAATTTAAATATAATTACAGTGTTATTGAGATACTTTAAGATCAACATTAATGAATAAGAAAATTAAGAAAGCTTCAATTGCTTGATCAATATGTTTTTATGATTTTAGCTGAAAATGATAACAAAGTAGAATTGTATAATATAAAATTTCACTTCAAATAAGATTTATCGAATCCATCTCTAATAATGCACTGAGAAAAAAATTTTATTGAAATAACAACAAATTAATAACATTTAGCAGATCTCTTGTTGATTCGATAAAATGTTTTTGCTTCAACAGAATAAAATAATTCTTTTGTATACATAAAAGTATAAATGATGTTTGTATATGTCTGTTTTTTTTTTTTTTTTTTATTTTTTTTTTTTTTTTTTTTTTTTTTTTTTTAATTGAAATCTGAAATTTTCTGCAAAATTGATATTTACTCTTCTAAATTATTGTTCTGTTAATGTTAACAGCTCAATAAAATAATATTTTTTATGTAATAATGAAAAGGATAAAATTTATGTGTGATATGAACATTCTACTCCACTAGATATGTAACAAATAAAGACGATCCAACTCACAACGCGTAAGATGTTTTGATGGTACAGTCTCAAAGCTCACGATTCCCGTCCTTCAGATCGCGGATTCTATCTCACTCAAAATGCGAGATTTTTTCAAACATTTTTCAAAGCTTACTTGTTTAGAATTTTAGTTAGAATATAAAAATAAATATTAAAATAAGTATACGAAAAAATGTAAAAATATTCTTTTTAAACATGGAAATATAAAATAATAAAAATATATTAACAAAATTTTCCGTTGAATCAATCAAATTTTTTTCTCAGTATACCCAAATAGATTTTGATGGAACAAGCTGCAAGCATATGTCAATCTAATCTTTTTCAAAGTCTTCTGAAATATACAGTCAATGAGTGTATTTATTTGTAGCTTTAATAATTTGACAATTACAGCAGGAAGAGCAAGGAGGATTGTCGGATTCAGCGATATAATTAAGCTTGAAAGGATTTTTGGGTCTAGTGATTGTCGAGAGATTGTTAATATTTAAAGCTAGAAAAATAGGCAGTTCTTGATTTCCTTTGATCACTTATTCAAGTTTTTTTACTTATTTTAATTTAAATTATTATTATTTTTTTAGCAGCCATATAAGGTGAAAAAATGTTGAATATTTAAGTGGAAATAAACTTATATTGAAAAAGCTAATGATTACTATAAGTTTTTCAGTATTTTTTATTTTTATAGAAGATTCGTATCATTAATTTACAAGAATAAGTGAATAAAACTTCCTTTTAATAAATAAATAAATTGTTCTAAGAAAATCAAGAACCGCTCAGTAACCTTATAAGAAATGCGCGATAAAAGAAATAAATAACACTTCGAAAAAAAGCTTATCCGAATGAAATTTCGCTTTAAAAAAGCTTTATAAAAAGTATAATCTGAGAAAATCTGGAAAAGATCTATCATTGTCAAAAATATTTTACAGCTTGTTTTAAAAAAATATCGTAGAAATGCTTTTCAAAGGTGACGGGTAAATATATTATAAAACGTCTCTCGTTAAAATGAAGGCTCAACTGTCTGCGGATGAAAGTAGATATGGCAACGGAAACGTAAGAGCTTTTAAATATAGTTGGAAGCGTCTAATCCATCGTCGTCGCGTTACGGCAAAAAGACAAAGAAACGTGAACGCGCTCTTTTTCGCGATCACCTTTCAACCCTCATCGTTCTCTTCTTTTCTTCTTTTCGCGTGACGTCAATGCGATTAGTACGCAGGCGTTAGCGCGATGCACGAACCGATCTAATCGAGCCCTATACATCGTTTCTATTTCATTCTCGTACCCTCTTAAAAGTTTCTTGATATGTTTAATATGTATGTATATATCTATATTATATATATATATATATATATATATAATATCTCCATTTTTCTTTTTAATTAATTTTTTCTTTGATGTGTGTATATATATATATATATATTTACTTTCTTTTCATTTTTTTTCATATCTAAAATTCTGAAATTTCTCCTTCGCCCCAAAGCTAATACGGTTCTAAAAATGCCGCTGGATTATAATAGTGGGTGATATGTATCTTAGCTGGAATCAAAATTCACAGTGATAGGATAATATAATCCGATTAGAAACTAACGCACGTTAATATGTCCGGTTTTTTGTAAGGGTTGATTAGGTTGTAATCACAATGGCGATTGCTTAATCATGACGTTATATCGTCTTTTGTCGTCTACGTTCACATCGGTGCGGTTTACCGAGTTAGCAACTATATACTCGTATCATGCACTCCACGTCACGCTTGCAACATTTTACATCACAATGAATTGCATAATACACTCTCGTGTTTTATATACGCACTTTTTGTTTGCAAAACTCGTTGCCTAGTATACAGCGACTCTTTAATTCTGTTTATGCAGCTATTTATTTTTCGAAGCTGACCTCGTAAATTTCCATTACGCAGGTCTTAATCATTATTAATATTAGCCAAGATATTTCTGCTCATGTGCAGGTTACAAATGGCGTTCATTAGGGCTGAAATAATCCAATTCTTACGGATTACGTTTGTTACAGTATTTTGAGATTAGTCGATAAATCATGTTAATCGAGAAGGATATATCTAAGTTTTAATAAAGATGGATAGAATATTTTTGACATTGTATAATACGCAGCGAGTTTTACAGGTAATACATGTTAACTTTTTAACATAATTTTTGACTGGTCAATCCATACTCATCTTTCTATTTCCGGATGTTAAACGTTTTATAATTACATTCGTAGTTCGTCTCACATCCTTCATTCCAGTCTGTTTCATTTTCGTCTCAGTACGTGTATCTGTTGTTGATTAATTATTCGGAGTGAATAGCCGAGTCGAGTTCTAGAACTTTTTTAAAACACTAATTTATTTACTTTTTATTACGGACCACGTGTTCTGAATTTCTCATAAAAGTTAATTATAATTTATTGATTGAGCTGATACTGAAGATTGTCAATTGACTTACTAACTTTCTATAAAAGCATAAATGTGCCAGCATAAGTGAAATAAGTGGTCATAGACTTTAAATGGCTACTCGCATATTACACTTTAAAGTACTCTCGCAAGGACTGCTAGTAGTATTTGATAAAACAGCTACTGTTCTACCATTTAAAACAGTACACTGCATTTATCATACTCCGAAAAAGCACCACTAGTCAGCCAGTGTCTCAGTGTGTTCAAATGTTATCCTGCAAAAATTCTAGAGCCCACTCGAGCCCTCACTCCGAAAGGAATCCCGCTGGGAAGGTATATAGTGGTGAGTGTGCGGTTAGTAGGCATATCGGGTACAAAAACTCGAAGGCTCCAAGAGAGGGGCTGAGAGGATTCAGTTCTTTTGAAAGAGCGCGCGCGATACGGCATCTATCGAATCTCAAGGTCCTCTCCGCCGGATGAGGGGGGGGGGAAGAGTGAGTTAATCGAGGAAGCCGGTGTCGACGAGCTTCTCCAGGAAGAACTTGACGTCGCCCAGCTCCGAGTCTTTGATGCCGAGGGACTTGAGCAGGCCCAGGTCGCCGTTCTCCACTGCGACGAACACCGACCGCAGGTGCTCGAGGTCCGAGCGCATCAGGTGCAGCGCCGCCCCGAAGTCCTCGATCGTTTGCGACTCTTTGAAAAGAAAGTTAGATTGAATTTTATTGTTGTTTAAGTTTCTTTGTTCTGTTATTGCCTGCTGATATTATTTTATTTTTAATGCCTCTGCTAAAAGTCCGTCAGATTCAACCACCAACGCCAGCTCATTTCCCCTCCCGTACAATGCTTATCGCACCAAAAATTTGGGGGAAAATTGATCGGAGAAAAAGGTGGTGCAATTACAAGAAGGTGTTATTGAATGAATGGGTTATTGGTTTTGGATTAATATCTTTTGTTAAAACCATTATTTTATTTCTTTAGCGAAATTTATTGTCAACTCTTGCTCGCAAGACCAGCTGTAAAGAGTTGAGAGGAAATTTCGCGGTGGGAATGAAATCTGACGTGCAAATAGCAAGAGCTTATTTTTAATTATTAAAACATGAAAAATAATAACATTTCTCTGCTTATTTGTAGTAATAACCATTGTCTATTAAAACTCGATATATGTATACCACTTGTATATTTCAAACAGTCTGTTAACTAAAAGTATTTGGAAAAATATGTTTTTTAAATAATTATTATTCTAACAAAATGATAGTTTCAGCAAAATGTTATTTTCCTTCGTTTATTTATACGAAGAAGAATACGTGCTTTTCTACATTTATGTAAGAAAGACACGCGTGCAGACCTCACATAATATGGATTTTTCTGACAAGACATGAAAGATGCAGTAGTTATCGTTTGTACCTGCGCATACGCAATATGCACACAATAAGGATAACAAGAATAAGGAGAACACGCTGAGTACGCGCTCAGCAGGCTATCATTGTCGGCGTATGCCAGAATGTTCTTGTAAAATAGGTAGTATGAAGTTCTTGTTGTACACTGTACTTTGAACAAACGGCATTTGATAAAACAAGTAAAATAAATTTTAATATGAATTCTACTACCTTAATGCAAAGTTTTAATTAAGTATTATGATCCAAATGTTTGAATTCATAAAAGTGAAAAATATTCTTAGTGCGCTGTTCCATAATAATATTAATAAATGAACGTTATAATTTATTAAAAAGTCAGAGTTAAAGCAAATGCTTGTTAGCTCTTCTTTTATTTATGCGAAACTTATCACCGTACGTGTAGTATGATTCATTAAAATTAATGATATGATTATGTAGCTACAGCTAATGGCTTTCCATTGAAAAGCAATGCATCAAATTACTCAGTGAATTAAATTTTAATATATTTTATAAATTTTCATAAATGAAGCCGAAATTAATCATATTCTATGAATGAAAGTTCGTGTACCATTGTATATTCAGGTTTATATTAATTCAAGATTTTCTTTGCAAGACTATATTATTTAATTCTATGCACAGCAAACAAACGATATAAATACATAATTAGATCGTAACGGTTAATTAGACAAGTGGTTCACATGAAAAGCAAAGAAGAGCCTCTTTCTGCGTAGCTAAACAAGAAAGCCCTTTAAAAAAATCTGAAAAATTGCAATTAAAAGTTGAGCCCTCAAGCAAAGAGAATTCCAACCCCAGCTACATAAAATCTCATTCCCGATAAAGCTGAATAAACTTTCTCGGCCCGACGAGCCTCCTAAAAGCACCGCTCCAAAAAGCGAAGAAACACGAAGAAAAAAGCCACAGCACCGAAATTCATTAACAGATCCGCGAAAATTCCAAAATTAGTCTCGAGTGTCTCGCGAAAACTACTTTCGCACTGGTCTCGCCAAACAAGATCGACCGAAGGCTCGAAAGTCTTTCTGAGCAGTGCAGCCACACTGCAAGGGGCCAAGGTTCACGGCGCGGGCGCGCCTGAATTATGAAAATTCCAATTTGCCAAGGAGAAAAAAAAAGGTAAGACGAGAGAGTGCGTACGTGCGCAGACTTACCCGATAGGGCGATGGCGACTTTGTTCACTCCGCCGAGGGGCGCGAGGGCGTCCCTGGCCTTGCTGCCGAAGAGCTTCTCCAGATAATTAGGTCCGTGACTTGCCAGGAGCGCCTGCAAGAAGCTCGCCGTTTCCTCCACAGGTGGTCTTTTAGCTGGGGAAAAAGAGAGAGAGGTGTTGGGTTACTTGGGACGTCTACGTGCGTGGCGAGCGCGACGGGCTCGCTGAGCTGGCCGCCTCCGATTTAATTGCGCGCGTTTATGATTTGGCGCGCTTTCGAGCTTTCTTTGGCTGTGATTTCGTTAAGGTCCGTTAGATGAGGGATTTATCAGGTTATTTTGTGTATTTTGTATTATACGGGACTAATAAGTTTTGTTAGGATGATCTACTATACTTTTATCGGAGATGCATTGTTATTTTCTTACAATATAATTCAAATTAATTATATTTAAAATTATTTTCATTAATTACAATATTTATATAATCGTTAAGGAATTTGAAGTAAAAAATTATAGGAAATATTGAGAAATTATGATCAATGATTACTAAATATCAAGAATATCTTTAAAACAATAGTAGAAAGGCTATGAAGGCAATCAGATGAAAATATTTATAAATTCGAGCAAAAATATACGACCCGTTAAAATGAACATTTTTCCGAGTGTATACCTCAAATGGTAATGTGCCTCGTATAACCGTAATTTGTGAAATTTAAAAAAAATATATTCTTGAATTGTACATGAACGCGACAAACGAAGTATTTAAGGTTTAAAAATTGTTAAAACAATTAAATTATGTTATTACAATTGATAGGGTGCTGCTCTGGTACAATTGACTTATAAGGTTACGTTTTAAAATATACAGTCGAAAATTTTTCAGTGAGTAGAGTATACGTCTTGAAATGGAAAAAAATCAAGCTTTAAAGTCTATTTATTTTTAAATTCTTCTTTTGTGATATTTTTTATTGTTCGTTCAATAATTCTTAATTTAGAGAAAATTATATTTTCAACTTTGGTGTAATTACGCATTTATCGATTAAAATTCTAAATTATAAACAATGTTTAGTTAAAAAATAGAAATAATGTGATTAATTTACTATCTACTATAACAAGTTAATAATATAAATATGAGTCAAGAAATATTTGCATAAATATTAAAATCAATAAAAAAGCGTATTTTAGTAGATATTTTTATATTACTATTTGGTCTGCTGCTCAATATCTTACATTGGTTGTTAAAAAAAACACGACCGATACTCCCTTGCTCTATATTGTATGAATGTATGTACGTACGTCTAACGATCATTAAAGTGCAAATACATATTTCTTGTTTCTGAAAGATAAAAAGATTTCTTGGTAATAATGAATTAAAGTACATATTAAAACAAGCGATTTAAATTATTTGAAATAAATAATGTTAAGCTTTACTCTATTTTACTTTACAATTTTTTAATGAAATGAATTTGTTTGTAATTCTAATTTTTTGCAGTCTAAGAAAAAACATTCTTATTAATTTTTGTACTAGATTTTTCAAACTAGTTATAGATCAGTTTCTAGAATAATAGAGATAAAGTAATTAAATGCGGCTACATAGACGAGAAGATTTTTTATAGTTTGATTAAAATTTACTTTACGCAATGGTGATTAAATTATTTTGATTTGATTGTATTATCAAATTGTTACTATTATTATTATAATTTTATAATTTACTTCGATTTCAAAAAATTCATAAAAATCTAGAGTTTTAATTAGCTAATAGAAAAATTGATAATATATATGTATACTATAGTATATTGCAATGTTAATATTTATTTTTTAGAAAATTTATTATTCAATTACATCTAATGTTATTAAATTTTAAATTTAATTCATTTACACTTATTAAAATAAATAAAAACTTTATTTTTATTTAAACTAAACAAATAAACTCAAACTCAAACTAATTCTAACTAAATAAATAATAGTAAAAAGTTCTTGTAAAAAAAAATTTAAAAATATTAATTTTATAATTTAAATAGGAAACATTTTGATCTTATTAATATAATTTTTAAATTAATAATATTAAATTATTAAATTTTTACGCTCTATGTAAAACGATAATTTCCGCAAACCAAGGTGCTATTTTTTTATTATTTCAGCTTCTGGTGGAAGACATGAAGCTGAGTAAGCTTAAAGTGTAAGTTACTGAAGGCTGTAAAGTCGGCAAGATTTTCAGTCCCTGGAAATAAACTCTGTGCATTTTTTTCTCGCTTATAAAATCTTTATGCTGGAAATTTTTTTGTACTTCTAAATAAAAAGCATTTTAATTCGACATTAGAATAATAATCATTTTTAATATACACTTTAATTTTATAATACCTCTGGCTATATTTTTAAAAAAATATGAAATAGTTTTTAACTAAACATTCTTTTTTTTTATTAAATATTAAAAATTTAAACTAGATAAGTGAATATGTATTAATTCATGAAAGAAATTTATAAGAAATAATATTAGACACAAGAGCTGTGTTCCAGCAACCAGAATCTCTGGTAAGGAAAACTCTAGTAAAATAAACTAGAATTATAGTAAGTTGTACACTTTTATTGTTATTAGAACAGTGTTAGATAGTCCAGTTAACAACAATTTAGGGTTGAGGACAATTCGACTGAATTTCTGGTATTAAAAACTAGAATTTTCTCTCGGTGTGGTTAAGGGATAACTGTGGGCAAAAATAGCAGTCACGTCACGCCCCTTATATTTTTTCTCTTTACAGTTGCTACTTTACATTTAAATCTAAATGGGCACGATCGGTATTTTAAAAATTATGTAATATCAAATAGTTGTGGCTCGACAGTAAGTATGATTTTTTTTTAAATTTGTACGAATACTGTTCTGAATTCACGTACGAAATATTTTTCCTGTACACAGCAGTTTTATATTGGGCCACGTAGGTCAGGTAGACAAGACCTAAATATGTGTGTAGTATACGAGAGTAATTTGACTCTCATAGGAGATAAAGAAAAAAGAGAGAAGCTAAATTGGCTATTTTTACTCGTGTCCGCGCTTCTATCCGACTGAACTCCAAAATTTTATAACTCCACGGGAAAAATGAAATTCGAATAGAATTGAAAAATTCTTTTGACTTCACTTATCAGAAAATTTTATAAGCCCTTTTTACATGAAATCACCCAAAAAATGCAAGGTAAAACATACCAACAATTAATTTGGTCATACAAAGGAAAAGAAAAAGAAAAGCATAAAAAATTGCCTTTTAGTACGCACAACAAGATTAACAAAAGAATGCTACACATAAATGCGAATACCACAAGTGAAATGAAGTATTATATAATCTATTTGGCCTAAATAGCAACGAGAAATAATGCTTCGACGGTTTATTCAAGAGGTCGCGCATAAAACCCCTCGCGCGCGCTTCCGACGTTGACGAGCGCCTGTGGCCCCATGCCTCCTCGCATGTATACAACGTCGAGCACTAAAATCTCCCGACGCATAATTTATGAGCGTCTGCGCTTCACTCTCAAGCCGCAATTTTTCGGACATTGTGCAAAACTTGCGTATGAAAGTGCCCTTTTGGTGAGATTGAAGGTGAAAAAGAAAATTGGCTCGAAGTTGGGAGTAAAGAGAACCGATGCTGTGATAATAAAGCTTTAAAATTGGCGTATTGTAAGTCGAAGGATTGTAAAGAATAGATGATTGAGTTGTTTTAGATTTCTTAGTTTAAAAGAGACAAATTCTTCCAATGGTTTTTGATAGGTCTTATCTTCAATTATTTTCCTGCGTCGATTTTCGTAATGTATTAAACAACATCGGAAGTTGAAAATCATCAATTTTCTTCTTAAATAGCCCTTTTACAAATAAATGCTGCTTGCTTTTAAATATATAATATATTTGCTTGTGTATTTGTCTGTAGTTATAAACTCTCAAATTTTGTAAAATCTTTGTTATGTTAATTATATTACCTTTATTATTATTGAGATAATGTTCAATAATACGTTGATAATTAAGTAATGATATGGGCATATAATTTTAGTACCACTATAGGATTGTAGAATTAATTAACTGTCTCTTACTGATTATACACATTAATTGAAATACGTATAATGGGTCGATAGTATCTTATGTATTTTCATTCTACGTTCAATTACAGTTTCATTCAATATTTACTTTTACTCTTATCTTTACCTCTGAATAAACAATATTTATTATACTGCAATAATTAATCGATTAATTATTTTTACCTGAGTTTTATTTGACTTCAATTTCATTTCATTTCAAAATAATTGAAAACTACTAAAATTAATAATTACAGTAATCCATATATCAGTCGGCAATCCACGAACTCTAAACGCCTACACAAAAGACAAGCAAAACTAATTGTAAGTACTTTCCCTCGAAGAAAAACAATAGCAAAACTCCCGGCGAGCTGCGCGCTGCACGAACCCGCTCGTTATTTACAAAGCAGCAAAAACGACAAACCAATTGACGCAAGTCGCGAGCAAAGAAAAATACAACGGCCTCAAGCTCGGGTGCGTGTGCACTCCGGCAAAAAGCTCTCAATTTTCCAGTTGTCTTTCGAAGGTGAACGCGTTCACTTGCACGCGCCGCAAAACTATGTCCAATTAGCGCGGGCAAAGCGGCGTCTTCGGAAAATAGAATTCGAAAAGCTGGGCTCGTAATTAGAAGCGCGCGCGCGGCCACCCAAAGACGGGCAATTAAGGATATACTGCAATGCGCAAAATCATGAGCCCTTTGCCTCTGGACTAATATCGCAGTCGCTATATTTCCGTTTGCAATTATACACTGCGCTTACCGCGAAAACGCATTACAAATTCATCGAGCTCGCTCGCGGATCGCTGGCTTGCTCGCTTATTGGTCCCGTTTTCGGTGTTTAGCTGAGCGGCTGCTTTTTGGCTGGTGTGTGCCTTTTATGATTATGTTAGAGAAAATGAATGTTTTAGCAGAGGTAGAGGTTGCGGAATTATGAAAATTGTAAAATTCTCTGCACTGTTGTAATAGAATACTAAATAAATATAAATTACAGTTGTAATTTATAACTGTATATTATGATTGCAAAAATCATGTGTTATTTTAAATTTATTAGGTATATTTTGGAATGAATTGTAAAACACTGTAAATAAATAACTGCTGTGTTTAAAACACTGTAAAAGTAAATAACTGCTGTGTCTTCCTAGTATTTGCTCTTCAATCAGAAATGTTGATAAATATTGCATTAAATTATAAAATGTATATAGACATTCGATAAATTTGAGTTAATTTATGCGAAAATCCGTTGCTTCATGTGTTGTATTTTACTATATATGAAAATTTTTCAAGGTCTAAAATTAAAAATTATGAAATAAATTAGAAAATTATATTATTCATCAACACAAAAATAAGGAGCAATTACAATTTTATTATTTAGTTTATTATTATTTATTATTTATTATGTAGCTGATATTAAAGAAATATGCATGTTGATACTGTTTATTTATTCATATCAGAAACTTTATATAGGTATATTTTTGATTATAATAACGAAATTAATTATTGATTTAGAATATACATTAAAATTACTAAAATTTGAATACTGTAATAACATAAAATTCTCATAAAAAGATCAAATTTTTAAAGATTCTAATAAAATATTATTATTATTATTGGAATAAACAAAAAAAAATTTTTAATAGATTCAAGAAGTTATTTTGTTTTCGAAATATAGTATTCATACTATACGTTGTAGTTTTATGCAATAATATGCATAATTTTTATTTTTGAAGATCACAATTTATAACACATTAGTAATAAAAATTCTACAAATTGGACCTCCTCCCCCTTTCCGGCTACAAAATAAAACGGTGCTATTATATCTGTTTTGATTTTTGTCGGAAGTCACTTCTGCCTTCTAAACCGGAAATGGGCTATCTGAGAAAGAAAGAGAACGTGATACAATAGTGAGAGACATAGAGAGTTCATGTATAGAAGTAAAATGATTGTAATAAACTCTTACAATATTACATCTTGTATCCTATAGTATTTACATAAATAAGGGCTTTAAATTCTTTGCTAAAGATAAAAAAATTGGGAGTTGACTTCGCATTTGCAATATAAAGTTTCTTTTAAAAAGTAATTTGAATACAATATTTTTAGTCTCTAATAGCTACAATACTGATAATAAAAGTATTTCATCTATCCAAAATAAAAAGATGCCAATACACAGCCTACGGTGCGACATAGCGTTAAAACAATGTCATTAACTCGAAATCCGATAATGGTGTTAACTCATATTTTATTAACAAATTGTTGTAATGCGAAAAACATAAGAAATCTACTCTTAAAATTTGAATGGAGCCCAGATTAAAAATTTATTGTTTCAAAATAACAATCAATTTTAGGTGCTTTCTAAAAAAAAACTTACGTATCTTTAATTTAAATTACCAATTTAGAATTGACAATTTACTTATGACTAAAACAATTTTTATTTTTTTATCCTTAGGTACTTAATCTACTATAAAATTATAGATTATAATTATAAAATAAATACAATAATCAACTCAATTAATAATAATACAGGCCTATATAAGTATTTAAAAAGTAAGTGGAAAGTCTTTTATTTAGATGTTCTTTTCTCTAGGAAAAATTTCGTGACCTGTTTAAAAAATTAAAAATTCCAATTTTTTTTAAATATTTCACAATTATATTATATTATTAAATTTTTAAGAGAGCTTTGCAGAAAAAACTATTGAAAGAAGTTTACTTTAATTTCTAATTCAACTAGATGGTTTCAGTTATAAGTATTACTAATTTTTTCGAATAAACAAATTGTGTTTGATACTCGGCAAAGATAGGGATTTCAACCTCGTGTCACTTTTTCGCCCTCACTTTACTCGGACACAAACGTTCGCACAATGTTAAAATCATTCTCTCGCATTTGTATCGAAAACTGCTACTTTAAAACTGAGTGAAAAATTTTACTTAGCGAACAGTTTCCAATTTATGCGTGCATCAAAAGCTTGACGCTCTCATCACTTATTTGAAAACTTCGATTTAGTAAATACAGTTTTAATAAATAGTATACGAGATAACAATATTCGTATATAGGTATTTGTCGCCCGAGCGAAGCGAGAAATATCCTGCCCGTGAGTAAAACACTTGATTAATACACTAGTTACGTAATGTATTATAATAAAATCATTATCTTTTATAGATTTAAAGTTCTATGACGTCCCCGTAAAATTAATTAATTTTAATATTAATATTTAAAGTCCATAACATTTTCTGTATTAAAATATAGTTAACAAAATTTTATTCATGAAATTCATTTGAAGTTTAAATATTCTGAATATCACTTTATCGTTCTTTTGGCACAATCATTTGTTTTCATTTTTAAAATCTAATACTGTATATTAATATTTTGTAATATTCTTTATATGAAAAATCGAATTATTTTCTACAAAACGTTTAAAGACAACTCTCTCTTTCATACAAATCTTAAAATAAATTAAATATAAAAGTTGTATGAAGACTACTAAAATTTGTAGTAGCGTCATTCCATTGCTACTTTTGAACAGATGACCACCGAGAGATAGAGCAGTGTCACAAAGCTTTTAGGACAGCGTGTTGCACTCTGCTTGCGTTACTACAAGACAGTATATTTGAGATTGTATTTCCAAAAGTGAATTTGACAATGCTATTTTAGACTTTTTTGGTATGCTTTTGATTGTAAAAGGTTTTACTTTTTACGTTATTGAAATTTTTTACATTTTACATTATTACGTTCATAGATATTTTAAAACAAATAAATTACTTCAATGCTCGGAATTTTTTTAAATTTAGAAAAATCACTAATAATTAAAAAGAAATATGTACGTACAGAAAATACTCGTAGCGATTAGTATAAAATTATAAAATTATCAAATTTTCAAAGGTATACCTATTGATCGCTTCGAACACAAAGAAACTTTAATTCAAAACTCCGTGATGTTATCTATATTACAATAATAGCCTCTTAAAATGTACACTTATTAGAAGAGAGAAAACATTTTTTCCTGGAGGAGATAGAAAAGTAATTGCAACTTAATTATAAACGTTGTGAAAATAATATTTTTAGAAAAAAAATTTTATCTCACACAACATGTGTAATTGAAAGAAAGGATTATTTTAAATTCATTTCACTAAATTGTGTAGGTTTCTTCTTAGTCAATAGATTTGCCTTGTAAAATGTATCATTTAGTAAAACTTTAAAACCACTTACAATTTGATTACTTTCTACTTATTTATTATATTATTATTATTATTATTATTATTATTATTATTATTATTATTATTATTTTCATTATTCAATTATAGCATTTAAAAATGTTTTTGTTCCTAAAATTAAGAAAAAACGAAATTGTAAAAAGTACTTTAGTTAAAAATGCTTTAAATCCTATCTGCAATCATAAAAAACATTATTAAATATTTTTTTGGGGCTGTATTTTTTTTATAAAAATATAATTTGAACTGTATTTGGAAATAATTGTAAGTACTTTATAGTACGATAAATTTTGTTACTACCAGCATCTGATGTACATGATCAAATACAATATCTAGCTATTCCCAGAAAAATAATAATGAAATTTCTCATCTATGATATTATTTATATATATAATAGACTGTGGCGGTAACTCAATTACTATATACAAGTTAAAAATTAGTTAAAAATTTTTCATTACTTTGTCCGCATTTCATCAAAATGTTACGTAATTTTGATATTCTAATAAATGTCAGAATATACATTAGCAAGATAATTTAATATTTTACATTGAATGCAGGAACCACCATAACTCCATTACTTTCTATATTTAAAAAAAATTTTTAAATTCAAAAAATTTCGCTTTGCTCTTCAATTTTACTGATTCTAAAAATTTCAAACGTCCATCACAGTCCTCGAAATTTCCGCTTTGCCGGAGGCGTGCAACTAGTAGCATATATGTCAGGACGAGATGTTGTACTACTGAAAAGCCCTTGTGTGCAGGCACGCAGAACATTTCGAGCGAGAAATTCGATTCGATCCACGACATTGCCCACGTATCCACACCCTTCAGTCCGTTCAGTTGTACCTCGTACATACATATGGAGTATCCCGGGCTTGCAGAGCGAGTAAAAAGATTAATGGCACGTTCGATCGTTTGTTCGAGAGTGGACAAATCAGAATTTGCTCAACTAAAATTGAAGGTTTAAAGCTCTGACTTTTAAAGTTTATAGTAATCATGTAATTTTATAAGTTAGTTAGGTTACTATTTACGATGGAAAATATCAATATTTCAATTAATCTCAGTTTGTTTGATGAGCAAGTATTGATTAAAACACGGAATTATTATTTTCTTGGGCATAAAAATTTCCCATTAATTCAACTGGTGCATTATAAAAGCAAAGTGCATATGGTTAGCATGAAATTAAAGTTTTATCGAATTTAAGAATTTAAATTAAACGCGTCGCCATAATTTAGTATAAAATATTGGAAATTGCGATTCAATTATTTATTTTGTTCAATAAAAGATTTTTCCCTTGCTTACGCTGTATATGAAAAATAATTTATATTATGTAAGATAATTTATTTAAAATAAAAAATGCATTATATTTATTTTATAAAAGCGTTCAACTTTCAGTATTAATCACAGTCATTTTATAATTAACTCACTAAAAAAGCAAAAACTTTCAAAGTTTAATAAAAGAAAATCATGTCTCATCATTATTTTCTTGCATAATTATGTTTTCCCTCTTAATAGAAAAAGGTATAACAGAAATTTAACCTTCCAACTCGACGCGGAAAGTGCCTTGTGCAAGCATACCCGTCTGTGTAGATAGGATGCATAAACCAACTCACCAGCGGTGCAGAGCCGAGGGTCCTCGTCGTAGCCTTCGCGGCAGTCGGGCGCCCCGTCGCACAGGTACTGTATCGATATGCACGTGTTGTCCTCCGGGCATTTGAAGGGCTTGTACGGATGACAGGACTCGCCATCTTTAAAAAAAAACAGAGAGACCATGTATAAGCGTTAATGTTGAGCGTTCAATTACCTCTGCATATATATTTTATTAATTATCGCTCGAATTGCGCCCTCGGACAATGATGTGATGCATTGTTTTATTCATACAGGGCGTTTCGGAGCGTAAATGCGTGTGACGAATCAATGGCGGTTTATAGGCGCGTTTGTGCATTTCGAAAATGCGTCGAGGTCAGCTGCTAAAGTTCGTACCTGCTGGGAATGACGTCACGCGAGCTTTCCAAATGTGAAGTTCGGGAGTGTAGAGTACAGAGAATTTGTTTAAGGTAGAAGTTGGAATTTCATGAAAAATTAACGTCAGAGATTTTGGTATAGTATTTTGACCACTGAAAGTAGAGAGTAACTGTAGAAACTTCTGAATACGAACATTTTATCATCTTAGTCAAAATAGCTCTTCCTAAATTAACTTAATCAGTAAAAAAAAATATCGTAAATAAACATAATATATAATAGAAAATATAGAATAATAGAAAATTGAAAAGAATATTTTTTAATGAAATTTTCAGTATCTTAAACGTTAATAAAATAGTAAGAATAGTATATTTAGTTTCGGCAACCTCACGCACAGCAGAAGGGTCTAATTTCTGTCCGCGTGGCATATACTATTTTTCACCATACCCTGGCCGAAAGTATCACTTTCGCTCCCGGCTCAAAATCACGAAAGTGGTATTTTCGGCCCGGCTATGGTGAAAAATAGTATACGCACCACGGGAGGAAATAAAGAAAGCCTCAGATCGCATGTTTATGGACAATTTACATGCGATCTGAGACATTCTTTATTTTTCCTCCCTAGGTGCGTAATATACTATTTCTTTATGCACAGCCGAAAGTTCGAAGCACTCAAATTTGATCTGACAGCTAACGAAAGCACGCATCTTTGTTTTTATTTTTTGATTCAGCGCGCATCATCTGTGGGTAGCCTGTACGAAACATACATATAATAAACTTAAAATTTAAATAATAATTACTTTAAAATCAAAATATAATTAAATACATAAAATAACAGAGTAATAAATCAAAAGAAATTGGAGTATCTAATACTGACTTCTAAATTTTTATAAAAATACATTGCTTTTTATACCCACTAGATTTTATAGAGTAGAAAAGATCGAATATTTTTCTAGGAAGTTTTATTTTAATACTTTTAGGAATTTCTATTTGATAAATTAATGAAAAATTAACGATAGGAGGAGGAACTGAAATAAAGCAGTTCCAACCAGCTAGAGGTTTTTACAGAAGCAACAGAAAAAAGGGTTGAGTTTCATAAATTTTGACCCACAATATATTTAGTAAATTGACCAATAAATTCAACGACTATATATTATCTAAAATAATATAATATGATTTAATACAATCATATGAGCTACAAATTATCTGCTTCTTTATATTAGCTTTTTGTTGCGGGCAAAATCTCAATTAAATTTTATTTTACCTCGACACTTGATAATCCCCAAATGAGTTTTGCCATCCCTATTCATTGTTCTCGTACGTGAAGTCGTCTCTCAAAATTTTGTGAGACTGCGCTATTTTTCAAGCACCGCGTGAAACTGTGACGCGAATAGGGCGTGAATGTATATATATATATATATATATATATATATATATATATACACGCTATCCTTGGTTATTAAA
>JAPYZA010000277.1:0-32038 GCA_030522685.1 Eupelmus azureus
ATCAGCCCGTGCAATAAATGGCCAAACCGAAAGCTCGTAAAATAGCCAATCGAGCGGCTCTCCCAGCACTTCCGGCCCCAGCGCAGCGCCGTTATTTATAAATATAAAAATCTATTTTCCGTCACTCGCACCCTCTCTTCTGCCTGGCCGTGCGTAAGACAAAAAAAATTCAACTCATTCGCAAGCTCCGCTCCTCTTGTCTCGAGCTCCATAAGCACTGATTCATCAAAGCCCGCTCGCTCGCTCTCCTTTTACCGCTAATTTCGCACGCGGATGCGCGGGGCGATCTGATCGGCATTCCATTGAGAAGCGAGCTTTCGCGATGCGCTCCGCTGCGTAAATAAACGCCGTCACTGCTCGTGGACGCGCGGAGCTGACTCAGGGGCGAGTTTTTTGAACGAGCCGATATTAGGCGGCGAGGCTCGCGCTTCTAACGAAATTCGAGGCATTTTTAGACGGAGGTGTCACGAGCAACGCCTTGAAAAGTCGTCGATTCGTATCGGCTTTTCCTAGGCTAGAGAATGATGGATATGGATCGATTTTCAGTCGGGATCTGCGTTTGTTTTGGATGACTGACTAGGCTAAATTTGATTTTTAATGCTGCTTGGGTAGGCGTCAGAGCGTGACTCAAGCGCGAAAGGGACTTTCTCGGAAATATTGAATGAAACGGATTACTACGAAAAAAGAGTAGTAGTTTGTTCGACTTTATAAGCGATCAAATGACAGAAATTTTTAAAATAGACCGTGAATGCATTAGCAGAGACTTATTTATTTACTGCTATTGATTACCTTTTTTAGCTATTTTGACTTTCCTCTTCTTTTTTCCAGAACAAGTTTGTTTTATTTGCAAAAATAATTGTCGATTTATTTAGCTACTTCCTTCTTAAATTGCACAAGTTAGCATGCTAATAGAAAAAATAAGAAAATTCAATTGTATTGTTCAATTTTAAGACAAATTTTAATAAATTCTCAGAAGGTAGTTTCAGAAATGTAATAATGACAACAGGAAGTTAAAAGATATTTTAAAATCTGTGTCAAATGATAAAAAATTAATTTATCTAACAATCTATTCTTTAGTTATTTATATTTCATGATGACAGTTGAAGCAGTAAACAATTTATTTAATCTAATGTAACAATTCACTATTTTGAAAATTTTAAATATTGTTTCATTAATAAAATTATAGAAAAATATCTTATATATGTAAAAAAATTTTAAACTTCCTTTCGAAGAATATTCAAATATTCCGATATTTAATAAAATTCAACTAAAAGATCAGATTTACAAGGACAAAAATATTAATACCACCCGTATATTCCAGGTACATACCAAGGACAATGGCTGCGAGGTATGAGGCACGGTTACGGGGTGCGGGCCTCGGCGCCGTTCGGCTTGGCGTCCCATTACAAACCCTCCAGCAAGGTTAGGGCGTCGTTGACGTCCCTGAGGAGCGCCGACGGCGCTCCTCAGGGCACTGCACCGACGCCCGAACCTACGGACAGGCGGGATCGCCGCGTCGACGATAGCAGAGGAGGATTCGTGCTCAAAGCGAGGAGCGACGATCCGCCCGCAAGGCGGAAGTCCCTTACTGAGAAGTCCCTCAAGAAGGGAATCCTCGCAGTAAGTATATTTTCCCTCTTTTTACTCGTCTTAGCTTTCCACATTGGATGCTTATCTACGTAGACAGTAAGTTTTTTTAATAGGCTTGCTGCTTTGCCGCTCTGTTTTCTTTAATAACAGTCTGTGATAAAATTTGAAAAATGGAGGTTTTTGAGGTTTGTAGAAGTAGAATCTGTAGGGAAGATCGGGTCTAATTGAAAAGTTTTTTATGTTATTTTTTTGGGGAGAACTAAAAACTTTACAAAAGAATAAAAAGCATTTCTTAACTTAAAGTAATTTTTTTTAAATGGGTATTTATAAGGAATGTGTTATTTTATGAATAAATATAGTTGGGAAATCATATTATTCGCGTCGAGTCTATAGAGGCTTCAATTTCCTGTGATGACTTTTTTAAGAGAGGAATAACCATTGTGAATAAATTGAAAAAATAAATAAATTTTTATCAAATAATTTTAATATTTTCTCCAAAAAAGAAATTATAGTAGTGTTTTTAATATTTACCTATATTAAATTAAAATGACGTGAAGCCCACCATGTTATCAAGAATAGAATTTATTTTTTCACAATTTTTAATTTTTGATATATTTCTCAACTTCGAGTTATTGTTTGTAAGAACACCACCATAAGATATCCACTATAGTATCTTCAAGATTTATAAAAAAAAAGAACAAATAAAGATTTTTTAGAATCTAAACTGAGTCAGTGGTGGGTTTTATTGACACTATTTAAATGAATTTAATTATAGAAAATAATGTATTGATTGAAAGCTTTTTATAAATGAAAAACGTACAGTTTTAGTATCTTTATATGAATAATTTAACGTGGAATTAATTTTCATATCATACCTACACTGAGATACCTAATTTTTTTAAAAGTACAAAATATCAATGAACATTTTCTATAAATATTTTTGTATGTCAAAATACCACAGAAAAATAAAAAAAAATTTCAACCAGTTAACCAATTAACGCAAATTTTTTTGTTTTCAGGGCTTGAAAATTCGCAAGCAAAGGAGCACGGGAGACCTTGAAAAGCGTGGCACGGCAGGCAGTATCCGGAGCAATGCGAGCACCGCGTCGTGGATGTCGACGGAGAGCTCGCAGAGCCAGGCTTCCGCCTCGATGCACACCGACAGTAACGCCTCCTTCGTTATCGAGGTTAGCGCCTTGAACATCCACATCTATCCGTTTTCCTTTGACCTTTTAATATTTTTAATTACAGCGCTAAGTAAGCTTACATGATTCTGATTTATATTAAACTGGTTTATAAAGCGATCTTTTACTTCGGCACTATAGCATGTCAAAGACTTACAAGTTTGAAAATAAATAAAAGACTTTGGATTACGACATTGTATCATGAATTTATTATGAATTATGGATATCGCCGGTGTGATTTATTTACGATTTGAACGAATGGTTCGAACCATTATTTATGGGAGTCGTAAAGTATATCATGAAAAATATTATCACGATTCTCGCGATGTATTAAAAGGGTTTAAGCAGTGTTTTTATTTTACTGTCGAAGCAAATTACGGATGCTAAATCAGAATTAATTAACATCATCGGAAAAAATTAGTTCACATAATAATACGCCTTAAAGAGAAATAGCAGATTCCCGATGGGGCATTTAGTAAATCATAAGACAAAACATAACGAACAAATAATTTTAAAAAATATCCACAATCTCCAATCAAGCCCTACCCTCACTAAAAACGCGAATAAACTTCCAGGACGAACAGATGGACGCCTCCGTAACCGAAACATACCTCGGCGAGTGGAAGAACGACAAGCGCACGGGCTTCGGGGTGTCGGAGCGTAGCGACGGGCTGCGCTTCGAGGGCGAATGGTTCAACAATCGCAAGTACGGCTACGGCGTGACGACGTTCCGCGACGGCACCAAGGAGGAGGGCAAATACAAGAACAACGTCCTCATCACCAGCCAGAAGAAGAAGCACCTCTTCCTCATAAGATCGGCCAAGTTCCGCGAGAGGATAGACGCGGCGGTGTCGGCGGCCCAGCGGGCCAGCAAGATAGCCCTGCAGAAGGCGGACATAGCCATATCGCGAACCGCCACGGCGAGGGGTAAGGCAGAGCTTGCGGACATCGCCGCGGAGCACGCCAGGGAGGATTCCGAGCTGGCCCAGCAAACGGCCAGGCAGTTCGCCCCCGATTTCCGGCAACCGGGATTAGAAAGGTATATGTACGTGGGTGTGGGTGGAGAGATTGATGATTTGGGTTATGGGTGAATTGCGTGGGAGGGGTGCGCTCGATGCGCATTGAGTTAAAAATTTACGCATTGTGTTTGGGAGGAAATATTGGGAGATATTATGGTTGGAAAGTTTTCTGGGCGAAAATTGATTGGTATTCGTTTATCACAAGAATTTGGTTAAAGCACCTATCATTTTTTCTTTTTTTTTCCAAAGAAAAGGCTGTATGAAGATAAGCTTAATTTATGAGCACGCATATGAAAAAAATTCTTCTTTTTTATAAAACACTAAAAAAATAAATTCAAGAGCACACCTCCAAGATCTACATTTTTTATCCTCTATGCTATTTCTATCATGAAATCAGCTATGAACAAAGTTTTTCCAAGGGAAAATTTCTTTTACAGTTACTTTTATATTTAGATTATCGATCAAAAATTTGACATTTTACAAAACTGTACTTTTGTATTAAATTAAATCACTTTATTTAGATTTTCATACTGTCTTTCTGAAAAATTTACATTTCTTTAAAATTCTATAACAGTGTGTTATCAAAAATTATTTTTACACTAGTAATGCTTTTACTAAAATTCGACCCCCCGAAGATTTTATCAATCAATTTTATTTATTTGCGAAAATGGAAATTGTTATTAATTACCAATTAATAACTACTGAAAACATTTCAAAAATTTTGTAAACATTCTCAAAATATAGCTGCCACAATCTCAACTTTACTAAATAATCGTCATTTCCCTTTTCTTCTAGGCTGAAGAATCGCGATATTCCAAAGTACGTTCCTCCGCCGCAGGATGCAATGCCGGGCAAGAGTATCCTGCACAAAGGTTCGAGCTTCGACCAGCAGAACGTCACTCCCTCCAAGCAGCCGCCCCAGCAGCAGCAGAGCCTGGACGCGGTCGACTCGAACCCTAACGGCGGCTCGATGATGCGGCGCTCGAGCATGAAACCATTGCCCCAAAACGTGCTTAACCTGGCGGCGGAACAGGCCCAGGCACAGGCCCAGGCCCAAGCCCAAAACCAGGCGATGTATCAGGGCATGAACCAGGTGCTGCCGCAGAACCAACCGCCCATCGGCTATCCGCAAACGCCGAGCTCACCGGCTACGCCCAGCCAGAGCAGCAATCCTGGCAGCCCCTACGCTCCGCTACTCCAGAACCAGTTTCCCGGCAGTACGTACCAGCAGCAGCAGCCGCAGCAGCAGTACCAGAGCCAATACGGGCAGTCACCTTACGGGGCCGCGGGGGCCAGTCCATATGGCCAGTCGCAGTACCCGAGCTCGCAAAACGTGGACCAATACGGAAATTACGGACAGGGATACCAAAATCAGTATCAGACGCCCGGTTACGCGAACCAACAGGTAGGTCCGTGGCGTCGGGCGATCGGGCTGAGACAGTTACAGGATGATTCTTATTATTTCTTTTAAGTTTATTTGTGTTTTGTGAGACTTGATTTATTGTATGATGACGGTGCGGAATTTTGCAGGTGCCTTCATTTTGATCATACAAGAAAAAAAAAGTTGAAAAAAAAAGAATGCCTTGAATTGATCGGTGAAGGCCGTTGATGGATATTATACTTTTTCTTTCTAGATGTTATTACAACAACCGCCTTTGGTTTCGTACAGCCCAATGTCTTTAAGCCAAATGAGTCTTTATGGAGCGCAGCCTTTTGGTGTAAGCCCCGTGTTTCAGTTTGAGTTTCAGATAATGACAAAAGATTTACAATTAATCATTCCCAGATCACGAAGCTGTAATTTTGTCCAGCTTTGTTTTGTTTATCCAATTACTGTTTTTTTGGTTTTCATTGTTTCTTTTCGTAGATAACGCGTCGGCTGTAGACCTTTGGAACGAAGATCCTTTGCTTACAAATACGTTCTAATTTTAGTTCCTAATAAACAATCTTTTATCACGGCCAAAAAGCTTTGGGTTTGAGGCTTAGGTTTTAAAAATATTTTTTTTTTAATGTTTGTACAGCTGTGCGAACCTAATGGTACTACATTTGTCGTGTTCGTTTTAGCCGCCTATACCTAACCAATATGGATACTCGCCTATGATGAATCAGATGAACCAGTATAACCCTGCGCAACAGCAAGCCACGTATAACCAAAGGCCAGAGCAGACGCAACAGCAGCAATTCCAATCTGAGGAGAATCAAAGACCGCCAAACACAACCAGTATACGAAGGAACAGCAGAATACTTAGCCCGCAAGATAGACCAGCCCCGGTTGGAATTGGACAAACTCTTAATGACAGGTACAATTAAGATGCAATATCAGAATTGATAACAGTGGTCAATGTATTCATGTGATTCTTTTTCTCACTAGACTGGATCATTATAAGAGGCCTCCAAGTCGAGATAGTTCTGTTGATCGATATAGGAGAAATCCACTTGTTAGTGGATCAAGACAGCCTTCCGTCGATAAAATGGCCTCGTCGCCAACGCCAGATATTCCAGATAAGTAAGTTTGTTATTTTATTAATGTTTCTGATTATCTTGAGTAGTAAAATGTGATTAAAGAAATAAAATTTCATTATTTTTCTGCTTTGAATGAATTACTTTGATCAATGATTTACTGTTACTTTATTATAACTAAATATGGATTCATTATTTATATGTCGCCAAAGATATCATAAGAATTTTGTTTCGTTTTTTTAGGTTAACAGTGATATTTTTATTACTACTCTATTTCTTCAGGGCCAAGTACTTTTATTTTAATAAATATGTCACCTTTTAAATAGATGAAGTACTCATTATTTTTAAAATTTTATTTTGATTTTTCAGCTTTTTAGTATTGCACGCATAAATTAAAATAAATTACAAAAGCTGAAAAATCAAAAAAAATTCTAAATTTTCGATTTTTTTTAACTGATGAAAACTATTTAAAGGGTGACATATTTCTTAAAATAAAAGTATATGATTTTTAAGAAATAGATTAGTAATAGAACAATTACTATTACCGTAAAAAAACGAAGAAACTTTTTAGATATGGTTTTAGGAAAGCGTATAGTTTGAATATTATATTTTTTTTAAATATAAGACATCAATACCTCCGTAAAAACTTTACAAAATGATATGTTTTGAAAGCTTTCTCGATAGTTACTTATTGTTTCTTGACAATTGCAAGATGTTTGCAAAAAATAGCATCAACATTTTTATCACTTCAATTCCAATGTTACCAAATGAAACATTGTTTAGACTTTCATTTTAATTCTCTATTCGTTAAAATAAGGACTTAGTATAAAATTTTGTCATAAAAGAAAAAAAGAATGATGACATAACTTCTGCAGCAGGTCGGTAAGAAGCCCAAGCGCCTTAAGGTCAGGTACCCCACTGAACGGTTCGGTGGTTAGTGGCACCGCGACGCCAACTTATGCCGCCTCGACGTCCAGCCAATTCGAGGATGTCCTGCTGAAAAACAAAAGCCTCGGACAGGATATACTGCCAAGTCCCGGTCAACCAAAACGGACCGAGAGTCTGTACGTCACGCCCGGAAGGGGCGGTGGAGGTGGTGGTGGCGGCGGCGGCGGCGGCGGTGGCGGCGGAGGCGGTGGTGTTAAAATCAAGGTAAGCGAACCCGTGTGGCTTAGTAGATATATTCTATTATTTATAGTTTTTGAGAGTACAATGATATACATATACAGTTAGTCTTTCAAGACTAAATTTTTTATTTACGAGAAAGTAAGATGTATTGTTTTTAAAAAGAATTACTCTTCCGCCAGATTTTAAAAGAAATATTTTTGAAAATTGAAAAAGCTGCAAGGTATACAAAAGCATTTATTATTTTTCTCGTCAGTTTTTATATAGTTTATAGATTTTGATAAGAAAGTTAATTTTTCCATACTTAATACATAGCAAATTGAATTATTCTAGCTTCATTTTTTACTGATACTTTGTTATTAACAATTTCCTGAATTTACTGCATGTCGGCTTGTATATACATGTATATGAATTACTAAATTTTTGTGTTAGGAGAGATTGATTAAAATGAATTTGTAATATGAATAATTATTGCAATAATTTTATATTCAGTAAGATTAAATTTACAATAGCATACTAGACAGCATACATATAATAGTACATTAGAATAATTAAGATTGAGTTTTATTTCTTTTTTATGAATTGAATGCATTTAACAATTACAATAAGAATAATTTATTTATAGAGATTGTAGATTTGTCTGATAAATATGCTTTAATATTAATTTATTTAACGTACAAATATTGTGAATTGAAAAGCAAAACGGTATTGTCTGAATGATGTAGATTATAGTATTCTCTGAATAAAAAATGTAACACCTTTTGCTGCTGCAGTAGTTTAGCAGTAGCAATTTACTTACATACATATATATATATATATATTTATATATTTTTCTTTTCTATTAACTTTCTCTCCCTGGCCATGTTAACGATGACACATTATTAACTTTGAAATTATGTATAACTTATATCTATTATTAATAAGATAAATTACTTTTGGTGTTTCGTATAGAATTAATATTTCTAACCTATATATAATATCCCAATGCTTTCCGTTATTCCCCCGAATCCTTAGCCCAAAATTATAACGATTCCAATAGATTCTCTCTTTTGCAATTTTTTTGTCTGATTGTCTGTAACTGTTTGGCGATTTGTGCTGTGTTCTGTGCATGCCGACACCCAGGACGCGAGCCGGACGGTCCCCGCCTTCGCCGCAACAGCAAAGGGCCGCGCAACCCTCTAAGTATAAGTATCCTAAAAATCATTCCAATTTAACCAACGTTAAACCACTCGAACGTCGATAAGCAAATAAAGACAATTAATTCGCAAGGAGAGTATTGTATCTTTATTGTCAATGTTTTTATAATTATACAAGATGCTTTATCATCTTACTCGATAAAACTAAACTCCTATACTTTATTTTGTAATCAATATATTTTTAAGTTTTTACATCCGAATTGAACAATTCAGTGTCGAAATATGAGACTAATGTCCAAAAATTTTAATATAAAGTTTAGGAGTATTAAAAACTCATATTGTAATTATTTTCAATAAGATAGTTTACAGTAAATTCATTGCATTCAAGAAGTTTATAAGATTTATAAGATTTAAAAAAAAATATGGATAGATTTGTATGGTACCTAAAATCACAGGTAAAATCTGATTAAATACTTTGATTTAAAGATATAAGACTTTCCTTGTTTAATTACATAATAGAACAATGAAAGGATAAAAGAAGTTAATTCAAAGAGACTACGTATTTTTGAGAAATAAATGTTATATTCTATTGAAAGAAAATGATGAAAGTCCTGTTTACGAAAGAATACATACTTAATTGTAGACACTCATATAATTTTAAGAAATGAAGCAAACGATCAGCATATATATTATTATATATTCTGATATAGTATATGATATTTATGTATAAAAATCTAGATGTACCTGCTGATATCCGTCTCGTAATTTTTAAATAGCTACACTAATTGATTAGAAACAATTATTGGAAGAAATTCCGGTTACATGTTATGTGATACCCTAGATGAAAAGAATTTTTGTGATTGTATGACGTGTGACCGATCTTCTAATAATTGTTTCTACATTAAAACTTCAATAAAATCTTTTAAGCCATAATGTACCGAACGACTATTTCTCTTGAGACAATGTGATGGAAACACGACATTTCCTCCCTCTTTACACAACTAAATGAACAGTTTGGCAATTACTTGTAAGTTCAACAAATACAGGTACAAAAATTAACGAAAGCTTATAAAATAAAACTTTTTTTCATCGTCATGGAAATGTCGTATTTCAAATAACAATTTACAGAGCTTATTTTTGTAACGCAAGAATATTTAAATAGAAAATCTGAAAGGATTTCGATAGTGAAATTTTCGTTCGGTACGTAATTAAATTTACAGGGTGAATCTTATATTTGATCGGCACGATCGTCTCGATTCACTATAATAGTATCATTGAAAGGTTCGATATTTTCACGAAAAAAGAAAACGTTCTTGTGAGACGAAAATGCTATATTATTGAGAACAATAATTGTTATTAATCGCACATGTTCCTTCATTCCAGAGCAACTAAATGCCCTCCAGTTAATTTTTTTCTGAGCATTGCAACTAGAAAACTCTTTATACACATCGTTTAATAATTAAACGTTAAATAAATGAGAATTTGCACACGAGGTCGATTCTTTTGGAGTTTTTACTGTTAATCCACTTGTCTCGTTGAGCTTTTTCAAGAACGTCCATTAAAAAATTCGTCGGTATTTTTATTTAATTATTAGGTTGTCGAGGCAAGTAAATTAAAACTTCAACAAAATCGGTCCAGATATAATAGAGCGTATAATAAATATACTATAAACATAAAGTTATAACAAAAAATGCGTATATAATATGTATTTTATAGTATACGGTAAATAAGACACTAAAATGTGTAAAAAAGTTATAGAATAACACAAATGTCCGATTTATGTGCGTTAACGATGATAATAACCATTTTTTGCCATATTATAAGAATAATAACAACAGGAACACAGGTATATATAATAAATATAACGAAGAAAATTGGCGGAAACAATCAGGGGGTTGTGCGCGCGGTGTGGAGGCGGGGACCAACAATTAACGATATTACGTATTAGGCAAAAATCAGGACAATGAGTGATAATCCAATTTCCTTTTCTCCTACTTGATATTGTGTATAAATAATGTCAGACAGTTATACCTTTTATTATTGAGAGATTTTTATATAGTATATATATAGTTTCGTAGAAATTAACAAAGATTTGAGAAAACATGTCTTTAAAAAAAAATACTTTTCCATCTCCACACCGCTTCCCCCCCTGTTTGTCAAAGATGTTATTTTTCTAACGCATGCTTTTATCTCTTATTATACATATAATATATTCTGCCATCAGAACATAACACAAACACACCTATTCGAGGTAGTCTATTCTATCTTGTAGATAATTAAGTAGACGAATCGAGAAAGGTAGAAGTATTTAATATATGCATATAGTTAATCTTGATAGTGTAAACAAAATTATGGTAATCTCGTGTATGAAATGTTTAGTTTTAATCTAAATTAGATAGAATTCTTACATACAAAATAAATTGTGGCTTAGGAATATAAAAATCAACTTTCTCATACAAAATATATATGTACAAGTAATCTGTTCAGTTACCATTTAAAGCAATTTGACAGGTTAAAATTAAATTAAGTTATTAATTGAATTTGAAATTAATAAATTAACTTATTTAATTGAATTAAAAAAATTAACAATAACATATTTTTTGAGATTAAAATATTTCTGTAAATCTTTCGTGGAAGAGAATTATGAAAATGAACATAAATCTAAGAGAAATGTGAATGCATAAAGTGCTAAGAATTCTGCAGTGTGTAACTTTCGCCTTAATCCAATCGGTGTCCTTATTCTTATAATTATAAAGGGATGCTACGTGAAGAGTGCAAATATATACAGAAGCTATATAAATTTCGAATTACACTATTTTAAATTGGATATATAAATATATATATATTATACAAATTTTCTATGGCGAACTATGTAAAAACGATTTGAATGCAGATTTCTCCTAAATGAAGTAACATTCTATAAAATTAATTCCTTTTATACAAATAATTTTGTGCTGTATGTTAATTCAAAGTTTGTTAAGTAGTTGATGTTAAACGTGTACTAAAAACTTTTATTATAAAAATCTATTATCTGTTTTTTGATGACTTTTCATACATTTTTAGAAATATTTATTTGAAAGAAGTTAACAATTTTAAGTATTTCTTGAATAACGTTTACTATGTAAAGAGTAATAATGAAGAATTTTGGAAGAAGATAATTCAAGTGCCAAGCTTCGCAAAGTGTCTTTTTTCATAAAAACGAAACATACTTCGGTACATAATAGTTTTGCTTTTTTAAAACAGAAAATCCTTAATCAACGCGTGGCATTTTTCTGCAACGCTATTAATCTTGAATAAACATCTATAAGCTCAAAAAACGCAATATTGTTGCAAATATTAATGAAAAATCTCATCCTGATTAATTGATATATTGAATTAAATACTAACATAAATAATTATTCAAAAATATTTTTGGGATCGCGACTTTCTAATATATATAACTGTTATAAAGCATCATAACGAAATAACCTAAAATTTACAAATGTATATTTATGTAAAATAAATTTATAAAATGGAAAACGGGAAAGAAAAGCTATAAGGATAATGAATCAGTGTACAAACGTATATACATTATATAACTTCAAGTATTACCATTCCTACTTCATGTACGGCCAAATATTTTAAGATCATGTTTTGTCATTATGCATGCCTTTTCTTTCATTCGTCTCAGGTTCTTCTTTGCAAAGGCACTAGTAATAAACTGATCTGTCGATATAAGGCTACTGTTAACAATAAGATAAAAATAAAGAAACAAATATTCCGCAGAAAGTTGGAACCGTGTATGTGTCATTTATGAGTGTAAAGTCAACGTACGCGTGTAATGAAGTAAATTGCACATTATAAGTAAATTGAATAATACAGTATACATATATACAGATACTGATGGCGAATTTCTTGTGTTAATATTAAAGAGATTTACATCTCTGATGCTTTTGTGATTGATTTTCGTACTTTATATATCGTCCAAATGTAAATAAGTTGTAAGTTTTATCTACTGATTTTGAACTGTTTTTTCAGTTCAGATTATGCTTATGTGAGTCATTGATGTAGGGAATATTTAAATGTGTTAATAATTAATAAATTATGAGAAAAAATAAAGAAAATTTAATGATTAACTAATTTAATGGTTACCTATGTCTATTAAAAGTTTGATAACTAAATTTTCTATTTTTGATTATTTATTTATTATTATTAATTATTTATTTTAAATTAAAAAAAATATGATTACAAAATTATTTTAAATTGTAATTAATTTATTTTCTACTTGTAATTCTGTACAGTACAATGTTTTAAATAAATTTAACAGAATATTATTATTTAACCCTGCAATCTAGTTAACAATTCAAATTTTTATTTTTAAAATTTGATATTTAATTTCGCATATATTTATTATTTATTCTTAGCATAGACAAAATGATTGCAAGAACTTTATATGAAATCGTACTAAAATAGTTTTTTTAATGAAGATTAAAAGAAAACTTTATTAGTCACAATTTGCCCATCTCATTCATGTTAATACATGAAAATCGAAGATAATAACCTTTTTAAACAATGTACTCTCATTAATTACATTTCACAATATTGATAATTTTTAATACTGCTTTGCTTTCATATTAGCAAACGTCACTGTTACATTAACACTATAAAAAAGAATAGAAAAGTGTATATAATTTAAAAAAAATTACCAAAATTTTCTCAATATAAAATGTGAGGAGAATCAACGTAAATAAAGAAAAATCAGTTCTTTAATAAATAACGTAATACCTATCGCACCACTTATTTAAAAAAAAAACATTAGCACGCATAAATTATTTTTCTGTAACATATAAAAAAAAAAAATTAAACAAAAGAATTTCCATATGTACAACACGTTGCTTCCTTAAAAAAAAAGTATATCATTTTTACTTTTAGCGTGAACGATCGGTTCGCTTTTGCCCCCTCCGGATAATTTGCGTGCCAAATATTTGCGTAGCGAGGCCGCCGTTAGCGACGATACACGCAAGTAAAGCGAGCGCGCGAGCAAGCAAGAAGAAGAGGCAGCTTTACAATCGACGATATTTCGAGGCTCCTAAAATAATTTTCGCGATGCCTCGCTAAGGTCCGGGGATAAAGAGAGATGGGAGGGTAGAGAGTGTGTGTGTATGAGAGAGAGAGAGAAAGAGAACGAAAGAGAGAGAACACCAGATGTCGATGCGCGATTTGCTCATTAATGCGGTAATTTTGCTACTGGGTTAAAATGTACACTAAGATTGTTTGAGGATATTGAAAGAAATATGGCTAATTGAATGAACTATAATAATACTTTTTGGTTTCTTTAAAGTTGCATTTGTTAGTGAAACCGATCGAGAATCTAAAGAATACGTGAATTTTTTATTTATATTTTACGGAGCAAATTCTTGTAAAGAAATGTACGTACTGAAAAATTATTTAGATGAATTCTACCAGATTAAAACATTTACATTTATGCTTATTTCTTAATGTAAATGATGATTTAAAAATTTATATGTTAAAAATATTAATCTTTTAAGTAAAATACTACAAAATTCAAATGTATCTAAAAATAATTTTAATTAATACCGTAATAAGATTTTTTTAAATTTATTCTCCGTTTTAAAAAAAAACTAAAATTTCAGTCTATTTATTTTTCGGCATATGCTTTTTTATTTTAGATATTTTGTGTGACTTGTTATTACAAAATTAATTTTACAATATTCAATTGTTTATAAAAAAATTTCAACGCAATCTATATTTAAAATTAAAAATGAACTAATTTTTCCAACTTGACTAAAAATAAATAAAAAAACTGTATAGCACTCTATTTACTCCTACAAGTTTTTAAATTATATTAAACCAAGACTTCTGTCAATTCGCCACACATTAGTTCATTTTTTATAAAACTCAGCATAAGCTCATCGGTACACTGCAACTATAGCTCGCCACAGAACCGAACAAACAGCGTCCATTGTTTACCCGTCGGTTCATTAATCAGAACGATCGGATCCACTTGGAGCCGATCCGATGTGCAGATTGGCGGCCACCCCCTCCCGCTGACAGAACAGGTGACCGCTACGGTGCGCTAGCCCGGCGCTCAAAGAGGCCTTTCCCTCTCTCTCTCTCTCTCTCTCTCCCAAACATCGCGAAAAAGAAGAAAAAGAAGAAGAAGAAGCGACATAGTGGGGACCGCGCGCGAGCGAGCGTCGCTCTATTTCTGTCAAGCCTAAGTGAGCGCGCGGGGACGTTCAGTCTGCGGCCTAGCCTCCGCCTAAGCATCGTTTCGTCGCCGATACAGCCGCGTCCGCTCGTGCGATCGAGCGCGCAAGCGCGCTCCCTGGCGTAAACAGTGAACTCGGCCTCTTCGCTTGCTGCCCCCGTGCACTGATTCTGCGTGGAGCGCGATCGGTGGTGGCCCCACGTCAACCCGGTACCGTCCGGGTCGACCCGCAGGCCATCACCGCGCACAGCTGATTCGCTAAATATACGTATATATAGTGATCGACTAAGGGTTGTGCGCGTGTGATTTTGTGCTGACAAATTGAAAGAGGAACGAGGGAAAAGGCAAAAATGTTTTCTTGGTCGTCGGAGCCGGATGAGGAGGAGGAAGCGCTGCTTTGTAGCCCGGCCCTCATGGCCAGGCGGGCCTCGGAGTCGTGGATCGTCGCGCCGCCCGTTGAGGTGAGAGAGAACGAGACACTTTGCGCACTCTTCCGCGATCGTCGTCTGTTATGCGCGGGGATTGGCCATGTTGCCAGCTGTTTCGGAGATTGTTGGAATTCAAATGGTTGGGGATTCGTTTTTGAAGAATTAGTGTGCTTTTTGATACGGTGGTATGGGAGCTGGCTGGAAAACGTCGATTGTTTGGGAGGGTTTTAAAGCAATATTTGCGTAATGACTATTATTCTATTATAGTAGACCAACATGTTTTGAATAGGATTGTTATGCTATATATTTTACTGAGCTTTGCCAAAATAGTGGTACTTTAGATACCCCACGTGAGCGGTTATGTAAAAACACTAATTAAGGGTTCAATCGTTTCCTAATAAACGTATCGTTGCTATAGATTTGAACCCATTCAGCTCTGGCGTTTCGTTTTCATAAAAACAAACTGTGTATAAACGAAAAGATTTCCTTTTTGATTACCTGTTTGAATAATATAAAAATAATTTCTTTCGATTTTGCTACGTATCGGATTTTTTTTTGCATACGACAACTTGAGGTGACTAATGGATTTTGAATAAAATGTTCAATGGTTGTACAATTATTTATAACAAAAATCATCGCGACACGGCATTGTCATTAAACCAGTATTCTATTGTCAACTATTGAATTGCAATAGCTAATTTTGTAATGGCATTGAGACAGCTAGAATAATAACAACCACAAAGAATTCGGTTACTACAAATAGATGCATAATTGCCAGTAGGAGACATTTGGTTACTAAATATTCAATTTTTTTTTGTAAGCACAAAAAACTTTTGTAATCAAAATAACGTTAAATATATTTTTTTGAATTAATGTTGAAAAATTTTAAATTACCAAATAAAAATAATTGTATTCCTTATAAGGTTAATGTTATTGTATAAACAGCAAATATTTCAATAATTAACGACTACTAAAATATGTTAATAGTTTAGTTAATACGTTAATCGGCATTATCCTTTTATATTGACAGGCAAAATGCCAAACTATTATTTGTTATATTATCAGATTAAAAATGATTGAATTTGCCTGGTAATTAAAAGTGAAGTTAACAGATATCTGTCTGTTAATTTTATATATAAAAATTTATAGTACTTTAGCTTCCCTCCTTTTTATCGTGTATCTTTTTTTATCATTGCCCCAGCTATTCTGGAATTGGATATTAAGTATTCTGTATTAACTAAATTATTGTATTAACTAAACAATTAAATAGATGAAAAAATATCGAAAACCAATAAATTAAGCTCAAGCAGTATTAACCGGTTTATTAAGAGCACTGCAATCGGATTTTCCAACGACGTTCTATTATTATTCCAAAGACTTAAAATAATAATATCGATCGGTGAATGCCTTCTATAGCAACTCGAGCCTGCGAGCCAAAATGTTTTTGGAAACTAGCTACACATAACAGAGCAAGAACTCATCGATACGCGCTTCAGTTCTACGTTCATTCATAAATTCATTAGCATTCCACCTAGCAAAATTTAGTACAACGGCAATAAAGTATATCTTTTCCTCATGAGCGTCTCGGCATATTCATCTCTGGGCTAACGGCAAAAGAATTTACGCGTCGTTGAAAAATTTCACGGGCGATCATCCGGATAAAGGCAAGGACGCAGTTCTCGGCGATGTCGGGCAAAATTATGGGGACGAGGATTCACGTTTGGCGTGTTTCCAGGACGCGCGGGCGACTGCTGCATGTGGGGTTCATCTCTCTTTCTCTCTCTCTTTCTCTTTCTCGGCCAGGAATTGCATAGCTCATGAATCGACGTGTCCAATTATAATTCCGGGGTCATCTCCGTGCTCTCCGAGCGTTACCATTACAAGCGTTCTTTCTCCCGGAGTCTTTTTCGGTTTCTATGCGCGAATGAACGAGGACGTAAATAATGATGGATGAAATTGAGAAAAAGAAAAATTTTGATAGAGAATAAAATGAATTTAGGGAGTATACGTACGCTGTATTGGGATTTGTATGTCTTGAAAGAACATAAATAAGTAAATGATAAAATTAAATAAAATTACTTTTTAAATTATTTACTTTTTTATCGATAAAAACTTTCTATTTTTATCATAAAACAATTGGAAATCTTCTTCTGTTATAATTTTTTTTATAAACTCTTCTTTATAAAATTTTTGTATTTATTGAGATTAATCACAGGTACTAGCCTACATTTTTCTCCTATCTCTCAAAAAAAAAAAAAAAAATAAAACTGGCAAAGTCTTATCAAAATCCGTTCAGAAAAATTATATACTTCTTGCTGGTGGTAGCAAATTAAAAGTCTCTTTTAAAATTTACTCTTAAGATCTGCTCTATGCTGAGTCGGAATAAGAAAAATCGCAAATAATTTCTTTTTTTATATCTTCTGGATCAAGCGTTCAGTTAATTACCTCAATCTTAAAAACCGAAACTTAAAATACCAAATACATAAATCGTACTAACACACTCAAAAATCTTTATCTAACTCCATCTCTCTCCTTATCCGTTCTCTCAGCTACCTCCGCGCGTATCGCAGTACTTAAATCAAACAAAAAGCTCAGCGACGCGCACATAAACCAGGAATCGCTCGCTCGCACTTCCGACGATTGATTTACGGCGACTTTCGACAAGAATCCACGCACTCGGATCCGATCTATTTTCATACGGCGTCGACGAGACGGCCGCGCTCAGACGACGACGCTGTCCTCTTCTTCGAAGCTAGCAACGGAAACCCTTGAATCCGTCGTATACGTACGCGCTGCCTAGCTTGTCAAAACGTCAAACGCATCCCCCACAATGTGTACTAATTATACAACGCTGCTCATCTATCTTGCCGAACGAAAAAACACGGCTCGGCCGCGAGCGTAAGACCCAAGTCTGCGTGCTCACTGTAAATAAACTCTCGAGATAAATGAGCGATTTGATTTTTCTTTTGCTTTTAAAAAGACATGATTAACTGTTAGGTTTTTGAGACGGTAAATCGTGGCGAATTCTCCTTTCATGTTTAAGAGAGGTTAGAGATGTAACTGTAACTTTTTTATCTTGACATTTTTTGGCAATTTTTGTCTTTGGAATTTTTTCGCCGCGGATAAATTATTTATAGGTGTACTAATAATAAATACGCTTATAACCTTGAAATAAAGTTCGATAATGATGTAACAAAATTAATCTTCCTCCAAAAATATGCGTTGACAAAATCTTTAAACTATTTACACGCTATATAACTTACTAAAGCTCTATTTTACGCTTAACTAGGAAGCTCGCTAAGTTCCGTTTGAATCTATCACTATCAAGCAATTAACTCTGACAGTAATAACAACTTTAAATAGCAACAACTTTGACAGTTACTAAGAAAATTAACGCTCCTCAGTGTACAAACGCCGCAGCTCAGGAATCAAAGCCTGAAGCCTCGCACTTGATTCATTTTCATAAAATCGTAAACAACGATCTATATTTGAACGGCGTTCACCGAATATAACTCAAACGGCTATTCTTAGTCCCAGCCAAAGTAGTCATAATTGTCAAATAAATTCTGCAAGTTGCTCTGAATCATTGAAACTCGCGCGGGCGCGTCAATAATAGATACCGCGTATATAAGTAAAGAAAAGACAAAAAAAAACTATTGTGATGCGGAAAGAGCAAGCAAATCGCTACTCCCTGTGCCCTGTTGTTGTTTGACAGGCGATGCCGGTGCCGGCTGTGAACCTGCAGCGAAAAAAATCACTGCCGGACGTGGCCCAGCCGATCCAGCTTACGGCGACGGCGCCCCTGTCTAGGGAGGAGGTCAGCGTGCTGAGCAGCATGAGGCGCGAGGAGATACGCAGGCAAATCGACGAGCACGAGAGGCTCAGGGCCAATCCTCTGCTCTACCTAGTCAGTCCTCAGGTCAAAGTGAGTCTGTCCAAAGGGCCGCCGAGCAATGGACCCGCAGCAGAGCTATACTCGATGATTTATATATATTGTATTATTGGCATGTTTGTTTCGACTCGGAGATTTTTCTGATATAATATGGAGCTGCTCGATCGTTTATCGACCGAGCGGTTTACCTACGTTTGCGTGGATTGCTGGGTTATGAGCGTTCGCTCATAGAGGGAGTATCGCGCCTTTGTGAGAGCGCTGAGCCAAGAACCTAATTTTGTTCCGATTTGTTTGAATGGCTCGTTTTTACTTTGTGAAAGATTTGTGTGAATAGTATTAGGACAAAAATAATATTTGTTTTTATTGAGCAAAAGTTTTTGATTCTTTGTACATCTTTTATTATTATTATAATTAATTACAATAAAATTTAATTTTTTCTACATTAATAGAGAATATCTCTGAGTCAAGCAAAATGGACAGGTTGATCGCGACTTTTTATGTCATGATTATACTTGATCGACTCGTTGATTAACCTTGCGTTGTTGATGTTATTGTTATTATTGATGTTGCTGTTGTTGTTGGCTCAATTGTTAATATGTAAAATAAGTTTGACAAGACACGATATTAATTTCAACGGTCGAAGACAAACTTTCGAACCATTTCATTTGATGTTGTATACAAGCAATCAAATCCTAACCATACTCATACAATGCTGTAATCCGTTTTTTTATAATCCATTCGAACTAATCCAGCATGCAAATTATCAACAAAACGCATGAATGGTATTTATTTTTTTCCCCTAATGCGACATTAACCAATTAATTTGTCTAAGCATGTCGCATGCACTGTCCCCAAGAACATCCTTTCTATATTATAGCCTTGAAGGAAGTAATCTGTTAATTCGCATGAGATCGATAAAAATGGTGCAATTAATTTTGAGTAGTATATGATTAGGTACAGTAATTATAATATGATTGCAGAGTAGAGTCTAGCAACTTTATAGTATAATTTTCTTAAAAAATAGAATATTCTGTATGATTAAAATATTGGTAATAAAACTGTAATTTTACTGTTGTCACTATCGATTTAAAGATAGAAAACTTTTCATTATCAGAAAAAAACAGTAAATTTAGTTGTGATTTTAAGTCTGATAATTTATAGCCAGCAAATTTTGAAAACATATTTGCACAAGAAAGTTTAGATTTCGCATTCCAGCCAATATTTTGCTTGTGCGCTGTACCTGCATGAAATGTGTTTCGATAACCTGCGTTGATCAACGATTAAAAGGAAAAATGTTATTTTGATCGATCTCTCGAAAAACAGATGTCTCAAACGTTCTGTCATTAACATCGTCTTGCTTTCAATGCATTATTACGCTAATCCCGCTTCAGAGAAAGCAACTAATTCGGGCGAAAAATTTGTTTGTCTTGCAGGACTGGTTCTCGCGGCAGCAGCTGGTGATGCTGGTACTGTTCATCAACATATCGCTGGCGCTGATGTTCATCAAGCTGCTGACGTAGCATCAACAGCCCGACGGCGGCGGCGATCGGCTTGAACGTCGAGTCGTGGACGTCACTTGAAGGGACGACTTGAGGACTTGTTTGAAGGATAAAAAGTTTATTACAGACGACTCTTGAGCCCTTGGATCCTTAAGGCTGAGGATGGGGGACGAGAGCGCGAATATTCGGGTGGCCATCGATATGTATATCACACACAATCACACAGACACATTGGGCGAATTTCCGGAAGGACATTGTTGCCCGTGGACGCTATTTCGAACGAAGAAGAAGACGACGACACGGCGCTTGATTATATTGAGAGAACACGAGAGAAAGAGAGAGGACAGACAAATGCCGTGGGCAAGATGGACTCTCTCGCCACGAGACTGGGATAATCATGTTCTTTTATTTGTTGTACGCGGTTTTGTTGATGTTAGCTTCGCACTATGAGAGAAAGGGAGGGAGAGAAAGTGAATGAGAGCGAGAGAGAGAAAGAGAGAGAAAGAGAGCTGGTCACGGGATGAAGAGTTTTGTTATAAATAGTAAGCAACCACGTATGTACACGGGGATCAAGAGCCGATTAGTAGAATTATTTTAGAGAATGGGATAAACGCCGACATCATGTTTTATGCCGATCGAAGCAAGCTGGGAGGCCTGCTGATTATGCAGCAGAGCTTTAGGGAAGAATCTAAAAGGCCGAGATTTATAGATTTAAAAGACGAACCGCACATGACGATTATTTGTATTCGGCTCGAGGTTTGACAAAATTTTTCGACATTTGAGAGCTCTGTAATATAATACTATACTACTATTTTTACACTGAACATTTTAATAATGGCTCCGTTACGTCTTTGGTCAAAGTTCGTGAAAAAAAAAATAAATAATGAATAAATAAATAAAAGATACGAAAAGAGGCAAATAGTGTGGGAAAAAGGATATAATTAATTAAAATAAAGTAAATTTAATGAAAGTAGGGAAAGCATATTGTTTTAGCGAGACTCCGATCGAAAGATCGTATCGTAACTTGTGCGCACAAAGAGTAAATAAGAAATATATAAAAATTATGATAATTAAGGAAACTCATTTGATATTTGTAAATCGATCGACGAATCGTTGGAGATCGTAACTGTTAGACTTAAAAAAAATGAAGAATCGTGCGGTGGGCTTTTTAAAAACAAAATTGTGCAGGTCGCGACGTCGCGACGATAAAACAGACGGGCGCGCAGTGCGACGCCAAAAATTTAACTTCACTATTATACATTATTATTATAATTATTATATTGTTATTTTATTGTCAAAGCTTTTCTTTTCATCTAGTCGGCTAAATCCTTTCGACTGGCTTACGAATAAACGGAGATTTTGGAGACCCACCGAAGTCGACTGACATAATAGCCCTTTGTACCGTATATATGTATACTTGAAATGAGAGTTGAAGGAAGATAGTTGAAAGGGAGAAAAATTTAGCATATCGCCAGATCGTTTTTTGCACTTTAATGAAAATAATAAGTCAGAGCGACAAAATGCAAAATATATTGGTACATATTTTATGAGAAGGAGCATATGTAAGGAAAAAAAAGGATAAACTGCACAAAGTTTGTAACTGTGCTGTTACTTGTATTTACTTCTATTTCTTAAAGGAACCATTCGACGAAGTCGCTAATATTAGGCACTATATTTACACAATAAGGAGAATACACGGAGATCATTAGTGAATATATCAGAAAAAATGTGTTTTACGGGAATCTGAAATTATTTCTTTCCTGTGGCATCTAACTGTCTATTTTGCTAAACAATCTAGTTTCTTATGCATTACATCAACTTAAATACATGCTCAATGAGATTCATACATTTATTAACAAAGTTCTCAATTCAATCTGGTTTTCTTTCTTATTAATTTTTTATTGTTGTTAAATTAATTTAGATAAATTTTTAAAAAATAGTGCCATAGGTAAAGAAGAAATTTCCTCGGCTGGGAAGATGAAGAAAAGTTTCCAGAAAGAGTTTTAGCGCGAAAGGAAAAAAAGAGTCAAGATTTTGTCGCGAACGAGTGCGAGATTGCGAGAATGTGCGAGTGGATGAGAAAAGAAAAAAATTTCGAAACATTTTATCATTAAACTAAAAAAAATTGGCTTATATTAAAAAAAGGAAATGAAACAAAACTTCGGTACCTCGTGCCTTCTACGCCTTCTAAATCTAGCAGGTACCGAGCATGTAAAATTTTTTCATATCGCGCGTTGAAATGCTCGACTTCGTATATATATCATATATATAAAACAACTTTGAACATAAAAAATGTATATCGAAGCCTCATCTTTTTCTTAGCGCGTTTGAGCCAAATATATCGCTGTCGTGTATAAGGAAAAATATAACTGAATAATTTAAAGAAAACGTTAATATCGATATATCCTTCAAAACTTTTCGGACCTCTCGGTTCCACACACATACACACTCTGTAAGTTTTATCTGTATAAAAAAAAGAAAGGACTTTCGGGGAGTAAAAAGTAATGTTTCCTAAAAGGATAAGCTCGAATTCCCCGCGTTATTATATACATTTTTTCTTACCGCCGTAGCTTTACGTATAGTCAGTTTTTGGGCGATGTGCCGTCGTTGTAATAATGTGCGTAATAAAAAAAACGAAATTTTTGTGTATTTCCACACTTTTACAAAATGTGCAACGATTTGAAATTTAAAAAAAAACAAACGAGGAAAGAAAAGAATTATCACTTTCTTTACGCTGTGTAAAAAATTTCGACTATATGTGCTGTGCATACCATCGATTGATCATTTTTTTTCTTCTTACGTTCCGGTGAACAAAATTATTGTCACATGTGCGAAACGGAGGTCTTTGTAAATGTTAAACGCGTTAAAAGGATCAACCAGGGTTAAGCGACATAAAAAAAGGTAGTGCTGCGCGCGTGTATATTGTTACATTGTATGCGAATATGAAAGTGTCACGAGAGACTATCAATGTATACGAAGATCACGCGTTTTACACGCCAAATCACGTTGATATACTATATCGTTTTTTCTTTCGTTCGTCTACTTCATTATAAAATTTTATTCATATATTTAAAAGAAATAAAAAATATAATAAAAATTGTGGCTATTTTTTTGTATTATTGTATATATATACTGAATGTTCATATATTTTAAATAATATTTTAACAGTTTATTCTACATCGACAAATAATTACTATTATAAGGTAATACTCTTTTTTTAATAAAAAATCGATATCTTCTCAAATTTTACATTACAGTCGTACTAGCGCGTACTAGTAACGTAAATATTTTAAATAATGTTAAAAATTTCGATATATTCTATATATTATTTATTTTCACGTTAAAAATTTGCTTCTGCTATAATCTCATTTATGGAAATATTAAATAAACGACAGTATTTTTATAAACGCACTTATATAAGTAAATTACGCGCACATTAATGTTCGCCCAGGAAAAAAAGCACAATTTATATTGTAAATGTATATGATAAAGTTTATTAATTGATTAATGAAAAGTTTTAATGGCTCGTCGAAAATTTTACAGTGGAAAAATTAACGAGCGAATTATGTTTTCAATATAACTAAAACAACTGGCGTAACTGTCGGTAATATTGATGGTATAGTCCATCTAAAAACGAAATTTTCGTGATCCCGATTCTTTCACCAGCTTCTCATCAGCCTCTTTTTTTAAATTAAAAAAAAAATACGTGTAGCCTCCTCTCGACGACCGAGGCGTTAAATGAATTGTTATTCGTTCTATAAATGAAAACCAGCCATATCACACGAAGTGCATAATGCATATAAAGTGGAAACTTACTTTGTACAGATAAACTTTAAGAGAAGAACACATGAGAAAATGAGATTGACGAAAAGTAACGAGGGCGATCTATACACATATACATGCAAGAATAAAAGAATTAATTGGTTTTTTGCATTATTTATTATATCCATAATCATTTGTATATTTTAGTTGTTAAAACTTTTTGACTAAAATCTATTGTCATAGTAAATTAAAAAAAAAAGTATATATACATATATTCAAATTCTTTATATATTAGTATGGATTATTATTATATTTATGATTGACATTATTATATTTATTATAGAAATAAAATTATACATTATTCTCGCATTATTTATGATTATGAATCGAGTAATTGTATCGTTAACAACGAGTCTTCTGGAGGTAAAAAGTGGATTGACGACAATCGCTTGCATTCTCGAGGATTCTCCCTTTTATTCCGGTGGAAAAAAGAAATAAGAAAACTTAAAAAAATCAGCAATTCAATAAACTTGTATTATAAATCTATAACTAGTGTTCTAAATTTTTTTATGGAAATAATTATACATTAATTTTCAAAATTACATAATTGTTAATTATTATATAGTTTTTTCATCTTCTATTAATAGATGCTGCAAATCAAATTACCTTCAAATTAATTGTACGTTTTAACAAAATGCAAATAAAATAGAATAGATTATACCTATACAATTATAATTTTATTATAATTTTAAATAAGGTAAGTACCGCAGCAAAAATGAAAATCATTTATTTACTTATTTATTGTTTGTTTTGAAATTACAGCTATAATGTAAACACTCTAAAGTTTGGAGTTTCTCACTTCTTAAAATATGACAGAACTTATCAAATTATCAATATAGTCGATCGTCTGAAAATGATAAGAATTCACAATTTGACATACATTGTATCATTACATCACAGTATAATGAAATAGCAATTATTGTGCCAGACAGTTTGATAAAATTCAAGATGATAGGCTTGTAAATATTTTCAAGCCTCTTCATTGCATAATCTGTCTAAAAGCGTACAATTTTTTCTATGTCTGTGGATAATTATCAAATTTTTTAGAAGATTCTTTCTCATCATTCTCCATTAACTTGCAATTTCTATTATACAATATTTTTGAATTCAAAATAGACGGAGAGTTAAAAGAGTCAAAAGTTTCGGTGCAATAGCCGTTTATCAATGCCGACTGATAATCCTCTCTACCAACCAAGCGGTGGCAAGATCGATGACTCTAAGCCGGCAAAAGAGGCGAAAAACAGTAGATGATAATATCAAGTGGCGTTGACTCTTCTCAATTGGTACATTACTGATCCAGCTAGGATAAAATGGTATAGCTTGGCCCCAATAAGTCTCTTAGTTTCAACAAAAGTTTACGTTTCAACATATATTTGATTGCCTATAGTTTGAAATTCAAATAATTTTTTTGCAACAATTCCCCGAAGAATTAAACGAGTTATTATTTTAGTAATACATTAAGCTCATAAGTAGATAAGTAGAGCAATCCCCACATAGATTTCTAATCTTAAATGGTACTATATGCAAAGCGTCAAAGAACTAATTAAAATAGATATTTCTTATCAGTTATAATTAATGATTTTTTTAAGAATACGCCTGGTATGAAAATTTCAAACACAGCTTTAAAGTAAGATAAAAATAAAAAATCTCATTTTAAAGCGAGAACAAGATTAACACCAAGTAAAAAACTGCACACTCCCTGTGCATCGCTAAAATTAGCTGCTTAATGAAATGGAGGTGCAAAAAATTAGCACTTGCATTCAGTAAAACGCGGTTGTACTTAAAAAAGAAATAAAAATATGGTGGAAGTAATTCTTTTGTTAAATTCATTGAGTAGACCTTTATGCTTTATTAAAGTATATAATTTTATTTTAATATTATAGTCTATTTTTAATTACGCGTTTAAATAAAAATTTTCATTCATTAAATATAAATATAAGTTAAATCCCAAAAAAAGTTCTATCGTTAAAACTTTTCAATAAAAAAAAAATAATAATAAATTGAATACATCTATTTTATCCGACCTCTGATGTCCTTCCTTACCGACAAGTCATATTTTATAAATGATTATTAACTTAAAAAAAATTAATATTTACAATTTTTCCCATTTTTTAATTGGGGTTAAGAAATAGTAGAATAGTTTTAAAAATCTGTAAAAATTTATGAATTAAAAATATAAACTATAAATTTTTAAATGTCGGTAAGTAAAGAATAAGATAAAGAGATAGAGAAAATCTTAAGATATTTTTTGTTATTTACAAAACATAAAAATGAATTAATAGAACTGTAATTAACTATAATTAATTTTTTAACTATATTTTATTCAATTTTTTACTTTAAAAATTTTAATAGCACGAATAAATAACAAATACTTAAAAGATTAAATTGTATGATGTATAGCATCACATAATGCTACTGCAAACTTAACCGTGACGTAACATAACTTATATATGAAGCCAATAGCTTCTGTACTTTGCTTATTTCATGAATTTATTTCTGAAAATAAGAAAGATAAGATTTTTTAATAAGATTTTTGTAATCTCATCAACAGTTATACGAATATTTTTATATTTTACAGACATTCATGTAAATTAAAAATTCTGTTGAAGTAGATTTTATTAAAAATGTTTTATACCCTTGTAATAATGTAGTGAAGAAAAATATTATAGTGAAGAAAGAGTAAAAGTAAATAATATTAAACAAAATAATATTTTCAAAATGGATACAAAAAAATTACGGAAAAGGTTGTAGTATTTAAATGAGTAAATGAAAAAGAATTAAATAAAATTACTAAAAAGTCTTCAGCAAAATGGCTTGATATTTTAGTAAATATTAACTGCTTGCATTAAACTCAAATCTAAATTTATACATGGAGAGATACCATTCAAGACTTGGTTCGTTCACCCGTCCAGGAAGAAAAGAAAAGCCTTAACGTTTACTGCAAGAGGATAAAAGTCTCAAATTCAGGTCACAAATTGTAAGTTCCAGATATTTTTAAAATGAAATGAATTAACAAAAATGTATTCATTTCATTTCTCAAATTTTTTAAATAATTACGTTAGAAATCGCACATGTTAAATTGGCTGAATAAGAAAACGTATTATTTTTATACTTTTATATTACTATTTTATAACATTGTTTGAAACTTTTAATAAACTATAGTTTGAAAAAATGGAATTATTTATTATTAAATATACGTTTAATTCTATTGAACTTACTACACAATCTAGATATTTAATACAGTAAGTATAAAGAAATAGTAAAATTTACTCAAATTTGTTTTGACCATCTATATCATTATTGCTTGTTATTATTTTTGTTTCCTCACTGATCATAGTGAACAAAAGGTTTATGATAAAATATTTTATAAACTTATTTTGACGTATTTATAGTCGTATTTATGCTATTTTTAGAAAATTTTCATAAAAATGTATGCTAGATCATATGATATAGGGGGACAAAAAGTTGACAGACAAATTCTTAGATACTTATTTCTTTACCAGAAAAGTGATAGTTATCAAATGGTGTTTATGACTCAATCTACAATTGTAATAGTTAAATATAAAAAAAGTATATTTATCAAGTAATACTAATAATAGTTTTTATTTAAAATATTTCTTTTTATAATCCTCGTATTGAGTTTGAGCTAAATGCTAGTAAGTTAACAAATTTAAAACACTAGTAATGTAGCAAATTAGAACAATACATTTCTGTTAAAATTTGATTCAACTTTATGTATCTACTACATCTAAAAACGTAATACAACATCACACATGGATTCAGGAAAAGGTACAAACAAATTTACTGGGAAGAGTTATTTAAGATTATTTGATACTGAGTTTCATAGATACATGTTTAACCACAAAGGTATAACAACCAGTTATATTGTATAACTGACTAAAAAGTTGTGCGATCAGTCGACAGAAAAAAATATACTCTTAGTAGAAAAATACGTATCGATTCGTAAATTTAAGATAGCGCTATCTAAACCATAAAAATACAATTTCAATTAATCAACCCTACATAACCATTCCAGTCAATCAAACCTACAAAGATCGCCTAAAACAAAACTCACTTCTTCCCAGCTCACCAAACCCGCAGCTCTTCCCACAGCCAAACGCGGAACATCCGGCAAAGCCGAAAACCCGAAATTTCTCTCAAAAAAGATCTATCTTCTCTTCCAACCGCACAGCTCCCCCATTATCGTTTGCCTGCGAGAGCGCTCTATCTTTTTCCAAGCGCGGTCCGCACGTGCGCGCGCTCCCGGCCTGACCTCGGTGCGTTCACGCGATTCTCGCATGGGCCGCCCGCGAACGAGAAACTACTTTGTCTACTGCGATCTGACATTGAATCGTGCGTATATACTTACAGCAGCACGGGCACGCGAGACTTTCGATTTCGGTGCGGGAGCTGCGAGCTGCCCGAGGAGTTCGTTGGCTTGTTTAGGGAAGTGTGTCTGTTTTTTTTCTGGTTTGTGCGTTGATTCGAATGATTTAGTTAAAAAATTCGGTTTTTTTTAATAGTGGGTGGGAGTGATGATTTAAAATTATAGTTGGTTTGATTGAGATATGGTTGTTTTTCGTACGAGACTGTTGTAACATCATTTTCAAGAATAGGCACTGGTTGATTAAGGGGTTTTTATAATTATTGTACATTTTGGTTTGAAAAATTCCTGCAATTTTACTACGTATTTTGTTGAGTTCCTTGCTTCATTTCTTGCCTTTTCTTTCGGCCATCAGGTCGTTGACTGTCTGATACTTTTTATTAGTGCGACTGCCCTATCGTACCTTCGAGCTATCCATTTTTTATACACCTTCCGGCTTAAGCTGTAGAAAAAGATATTTACGAGAATGGTATAGTTTTTTCTATAGAGCGTTTTTTCAATGCTTTAAGCTTACAATAAAAGTTTGGAATCATTTTTTACGTCTTTATCTTGGGAAAACTTTAATACTTATTAATATTCAATTTAACGTTTCGATCAACGCATTTAATATATTTACTTATCATAAATCTTCATTGTTCAATAATATGTTCGTTAATATAGTAATAATTTACAATTAAGAACTAAAAAAACTGAGGAATTGGAATTTCATATGAATCTGATATTTAAACTTCAGAAAATATAGATCATTGAAATTTTTAAAATTTTTAACAAAAAAACTTAGACAATCCATTATCTACTTAAAAAAATGCGTCAGTCACCCATTAACTCTAAGGAAATTATGTTGTAATATTAATTAATTCGATTACATGTCTTTATCGGCGATTATCGTCATACCATTGAAATAAAAATGAAAATAAAGTGATGACTATTGTTAATTTTTACTTAGATAAACTTAAATGATTTCATCTCATCCAGAAAATCAAATCATAGTAAAAACTATCTACTGGAATTTTGTCATAGATTATTCACACTTTACCTGTTTTGTAATCATTAATTATTCATGACAATTATTTATATATACTCTACTAAATTATTTTTTACCTCTAAGAAATAAAATTGATTCTATAATTTACTTTTAACGCTATGAATACGACTTTGTTCATGAAGTATTGAAATAATAAAATAAAAAGATTGAAGAAATCTTTATTACCGACCGGATAGGCATTCATTGAAAATATAGTTTTCACTACGCCAACACTTAATGCTCGCATTAATGCAAAACAAAGAAGTATAGCAAGTTACTTATATCTATATGAAGTAGCAGACGAGTGTACAAAAGATAACAGTAGCGATAAAACTATAAGTATTAAGTAGTTGTAATACACTGTCATGTAAAAAAATGAAAAAAGTCATGACGATGCGCCGACATAACTCGAATTACGCAGTACAATGTCGTGAAACTGATACTGACGATTACCATAAATTACCATCCATCAAATTAACATGATGCTTATAAAAAGATCGGATGATGTTAATTGCGTAGAATCAATATTTTAAAGAATTTTTAAGTAATGCTTTGGGTCCATTTTAAAGTTTGATCGCTAATTTTTTAATTTTTCATATTTATCTTTAAATGTTTAAAGATAATTATATCTTATATTTATCTCTATACAAACTTTTGTTCAATCCAAAATTATCAAGATCATATTAATTGACTATTCGATAATGCTTCACTTAAAAATAAGTATAATCATTTCCGTTTTATCATTGATAAAGGATTTAAACAAAGCATGTTGCCTTTTACATTTCCTGTGTGTATACACCTCAGGCAACAGCACTTATAAAAAAATACGCTCAGCAAAAAAATATAAATTCTCCCACTGATCCAATCGAAAATCACCTCAATAAAATAAACATTACACCATCAACCTTCCATTTACCAACACTCCAGCAACAGTAAAAAAAAATTCTATCCACCTCTCGCAAAAGAATACAGGTCTTCCCGAAAAAATTCGGCGTATAAAATCCCACTCTCTCCGCACCGTATCCCAATCCCAATAATAATAAGAACACCCATCGCCGAGTAAGAGAGACAGAGACACATCAGCGTCTCTTGGCGACCTTCGCCTAGTGCGCGGCGAATCTCTCTCTCTCTCTCTCGAAAAGTGCGTTGTACTCGAGTGTGTAGCAAAGCGCGCGCGTGCGACTATGAGTAGACGCGCAGTAGAGTAGATTTTGCCCTTGCCGCTCGCGCGCTATCTAGTGTATATAGAGAGCCGGTGAGTCGTAGGAGGTAATAGACAGGCGAGGCAGCGGCTCGTTGCCCTTTTCGAAAATAGAAGAGATCTGACCCTCGGCTCGTGTAAAAACTCGCTCTATTCGCCGAGCGCGCGCACATGGACGCATTATGTGCGGGACATGCGCGTTGTAGGGCACTGCTGGGAGAGTGAGCACGTGCTGTACATACACAAGACTGGCTTTTGGACTCCGGCGAGGCTTTTACGGCCGAATCTAGCGGTCGGACTATTTTTGCTCTTTTCTTTTGGGCTTGCGTCAGGCTGGCTGTCGTTTGATTATCCGTTTGTCTTATGTAATGGTATGAAAATAGTGTGATGAAATATTGGTGTTTGTATTTGAAGATTTTTGTTGTCAGGGTCGCGAGGGATTAATTATTTTTCAATCTTGAAATCGGACCGATTTTCTTTTTTAACAGACTAATCGTGTACACTCTAAGCTCAAAAGTGCGAAATTTGGAAATAAAAAGTTTAAAACCTACATTTTAATATTCATAAAAGTTCAAAATGTAAGTTTTAATCCATAAAGTAATTTTTATTTACTAAAAATATCATGAAAATAAATATACTATGTTAAATAAAAAAATTTCTAATAGAAAATAAGAATATTAACGCAATATTCCTACAATATTAAAAGAATATTAACGCAATATTCCTACAACATTGAAAGAATATTAACGCAATATTCCTACAATATTGAAAGAATATTAACGCAATATTCTTAGAATATTGAAAGAATATTAACGCAATATTCCTACAATATTGAAAGAATAGTAACACAATATTGTTACAATGTTGCTATAATATTGCTACAATTTTAACACGATATTGATACAATATTAATGCAGTATTTTGTATAACACCTGTGAAATATTGCTAAAACATTAGCGCCTTTTTACTACAATAATAATACATTGCAATATCTTATCAGTATTTTAACAATATTATTATAGATTTGTGTTATATTCTTCTATATAATATTGTTACAGTTATGTTG